>WNWK01009174.1:46627-78744 GCA_009830355.1 Cherax destructor | reverse complement strand
CGATTCAAAATTCCCGGGACCTTTGGGGGAGAACCCGGAACCAAGGTCAGAGAAGAGCGAAGGTCAGAGGGGAAAAGGGGCCAGTCAGGTCCCGGGGACCAACCCGGGTGACGAACTGGCCCCCGCTTCGGAAAACAGGGAAGGTTGCCCAAAATTTTTTAATCCAAACAAGGTAGGGTCAGAACTAGGTGCGGTATCGGGGCCCGGGGGAGAGTCACGGATTAGGCATCCAGGGAAGAACTTTTTTTTTTTTTTTTAAAAAAAAAAAAAAGAAAGAAGAAAATAAAATAAAAAAAAAAAAAAAAAAAAAAGGGGGAACGTGGAGGAATAGCTCCTGGGAGGAATGAAAGGGCGAACCCCTCCGCGCCCAAGAGGACCCAACACTGCAAGTAGTGCAGATGCTGCATGGAACCCGTGCCATACCCTACCCTTCATACCAGTAAACCAGCAATCCGGGATAGAAACCCACATCCACCGAGCCCCCTCGGGGGGGAAAAAAGAGAGGGCGGCCGGATATCCGCCAAAAGATCCCGTTTGGGCCACCACCCCGAACCCAAAGGTGGCCCCCAGAGATACACCCGTGCCCGAAAAAACCCAAGGCCACCCCCGGGGAGACCGGAGGGGGATGGGGACATCCCCAGGCGATCCAGTTTCCCCACGGCAAATTTACCCCCACCCCAAGAACCTCAACGGAATGGGAAGGGCCCACGGTCCCCTTTCCCCCCCTACCTAGGGGAAATAGAATGCCTGTGGAGAGAAGCTCCCAGGGTAAAAAGGGGAAAGGGGAAAAAAGGGAGGGATGAGGGGGGAGGGGAGGAGGAAAGGGAAAAAAGGGGGGATGGGGAAGATGGGAAAAGGGGGGGGGATTTTTGGGGTTTGGGGCTGAGGAAGAAGACCAAGAGGTCCAATTCCTCAGACCGATAGCCTCTTTACCACGACAAGGAGCCCCCCTTAAAGAGGCCAACAGTAACAGCCTGGTTGATCAGGCCCTGATCTACCATGAGGCCTGGTCACAGACCGGGCTGTGGGGGCGTTGACCCCTGGAACCCTCTCCAGGTATACTCCAGGTATATTTAATAGTGTACTGCTGAGTTTTGTTTGCTCCATATTCCCATTACAACCAGGTCTCACAGGGCATTCTTACCTGTGTTTGTAATAATGCTTGAAACCTTCTCCAAGTATACACCAGGTATATATACCTACCACCACCACCAGGTCAACCAGGTTGTTGCTGCTGCATCATACAAACCTACCACCACCAGGTGATACTAGCACTGTACCTACCTACCACTTTTCATATTTATTAAAACAATCAAAATTTAGGTGCTAGACCCACAAGGGTCACATAGCACTTAAAACAGTTTAAGAATCTTACATGTTAGTTGCAAGATTCTCAACACTGTTTAAAAGTCTTACATTTAATAATTTAAACACTAAAAATTAAGACGATGACTTTAAAAATATTTAATTGAATGATATCTTTGATTAACAATTATTATTATTATAATCATAAGTAAGCACTAAACCCTTAAGGGCCATACAGTGCTGCTTCCTTAACAAAAATAATACAAATCAAAAAATATTTTTATATGAAAACTTTCTTTCTTTAATTAAGTTAATTTACTGAAGAATATTGGCTAATTAATTCACTCGTCTTCAAGACAATATTTAACGTTCAAAATACACCAGTGATTCATTATATTGAAGTTCAAAATACACCAGTGATTCATTATATTGAAGTTCAAAATACACCAGTGATTCATTATATTGAAGTTCAAAATACACCAGTGATTCATTATAAAGTTGAATTGAAGAATTAATTTATCAATCCATTATCATTAATGCATCATAGTGTCTTCTAGTTAAATTAACTCATCATCTAGTTGAATTAACTCATCATACAGTGTCATCTAGTTAACCCTTTGACTCTCGCGACCCCAATCCTAAAGTGTCTCTCTGTTGCAAAATATTTGAAAAAAAAAAAAAAATTCTTGTGAAATGATAGAGAATCTTTTCCCGATGGTAATGACACAAAAAAGTATGAAATTTGATGGGAAGCTTACGGAATTACGCTCTTGCGAAGTTAGCGATCTCGGCGATATTTACGCATCGGCGATTTGATTTCGCCCACATTGAGCCTTATTTTCGGCCAATTCCATTGTTCCAATCAACCAAACTCATAGCTATTTCTTTAGAACTTCATTTGTTCAACAGATTGAGTACAAGAAACCGCCCATTTACCGATTTCAACTACCCAATATTATTATTATTATAATCAAATAGAAGCGCTAAACCACAGGGGTTAAACAGCGCTGCAGGATCAACTACCCAATAAAGTGGTCAGAAATTGGCAATTTGGCCAATTTCAAGCAAATTAAAAAAGATGCCAATTTCAAAATAGGGTTCAGAATGAACAATGTGGACATTCCTGGCACTAAAATAACATTTTCTCTGTTCATCAGTCATGCCTTCAGGCCCCTCTTATATTACTCTTGCTTTCTATTTTGATTTTTTATTCACACAAAAAATAGAAGATTTACTGTTATGCAGACAACTGTATTATTGTAATAATTGTATAAATAATGTCAACTCATTCGTGACTGCGTATTAGAATGGCCAGTTGACATTTATTGGACAATGACTTCATTTGTTTACTCTTGAACATTGGCAAAAATCGAACATTTCCGCTACTTTGAGCTCAATTTCAAGGTCCTTTTCATCGTGAAACCAATCAAAATCATCTCTATTTCTGTAATATGTCTTCCATTCTATCAAAAAAAAGACCAAGAAAACGAGAATACAGCCATAAATACTATACGAAAATACACCCCAAAGTCGCCGTTTTAATCCAAAAACACGGTCGAAGTTTTTTTTTCCTCATTATGCACTGCATGCTGCAGGATTTTTTTTATATTGCGCACACTGACCAAGTGAGTGTAAAACGAAAGCCTGCATTTGTTTTACATGATGGTAGGATTGCTGGTGTCTTTTTTCTGTCTCATAAACATGCAAGATTTCAGGTACGTCTTGCTACTTCTACTTACACTTAGGTCACACTACACATTCATGTACAAGCATATATATATATACACACACCCCTCTGGGTTTTCTTCTATTTTCTTACTAGTTCTTGTTCTTATTTCCTCTTATCTCCATGGGGAAGTGGAACAGAATTCTTCCTCCGTAAGCCATGCGTGTCGTAAGAGGCGACTAAAATGCCGGGAGCAAGGGGCTAGTAACCCCTTCTCCTGTATATATTACTAAATGTAAAAGGAGAAACTTTAGTTTTTTCTTTTGGGCCACCCCGCTTCGGTGGGAAACGGCTGACGTGTTGAAAGAAAGAAGAAAGATGGGGTTGTAAAAGAAGTAAATGCTAGGGTGTTGGGGTGGGATTAAATTATGGGGAATTAAATGCAAAATGGGAGTTGACACAGTTACTTTTTGCTGATGATACTGTGCTTATAGGAGATTCTAAAGAAAAGTTGCAAAGGTTAGTGGACGAGTTTGGGAGAGTGTGTAAAGGTAGAAAGTTGAAAGTGAACATAGATAAGAGTAAGGTGACGAGGGTATCAAACAATTTAAATAAAGAAAAATTGGATATCACATTGGAGAGAGGGATTATGGAAGAAGTATATGTTTTCAGATATTTGGGAGTTGACGTGTCAGCGGATGGGTTTATGAAGGATGAGGTTAACCACAGAATTGATGAAGGAAAAAAGGTGAGTGGTGCGTTGAGGTATCTGTGGAGACAAAAAACGTTATCCATGGAGGCAAAGAAGGGAATGTACGAAAGTATAGTGGTACCAACACTCTTATATGGGTGTGAAGCATGGGTTGCAAATGCTGCAGCGAGGAGGAGGCTGGAGGCAGTGGAGATGTCCTGTCTAAGGGCAATGTGTGGTGTAAATATTATGCAGAAAATTCGGAATGTGGAAATTAGGAGAAGGTGTGGAGTTACTAAAAGTATTTGTCAGAGGGTGGAAGAGGGGTTGTTGAGGTGGTTTGGTCATTTAGAGAGAATGGATCAAAGTAGAATGACTTGGAGAGCGTATAAATCTGTAGGGAAAGGAAGGCGGGGTAGGGGTCATCCTAGAAAAGGTTGGAGGGAGGGGGTAAAGGAGGTTTTGTGGGTGAGGGGGCTTGGACTTCCAGCAAGCATGTGTGAGCGTGTTAGATAGAATGGTTTTTGGGACATGACGATCTGTTGGAGTGTGAGCAGGGTAACATTTTGTGAAGGGATTCAGGGAAACCAGTTAATTGATTTAGTTGGACTTGAGTCCTGGAAATGGGAAGTACAATGCCTGCACTTTAAAGAAGGGGTCTGGGATAGTGACAGCTGGGAGGGACTATTCTCAGCTGTCGTATCTGAGCGCCTCTGCAAAGACAGTGATCATGTATGAGTGTGGTGAAAGTGTTGAATGATGATGAAAGTATTTTCTTTTTGGGGATTTTCTTTCTTTTTGGGTCACCCTGCCTTGGTGGGAGATGGCCGACTTGTTGGAAAAAAAAAAAAAAAAATACTGACCACAGAGACCCATTCTCTCACATGTGGGCCTACCAGCTTTTTCCCGCTTGATTTGAAGCCACTAGAATTTTGACGTATTAATACATCAAAAACACCGACTCGTAAGACGTATATATATGACAGAAACAGTCAAAGGGTTAAATTATCTCATCATACAGTGTCATCTAGATGAATTAACTCATCATACAGTGTCCTCTAGATGAATAAACTAATCAATCCACCATAGTGTTTACTAGATGAATTAACTCATCAATCCATCATAGTGTCTTCTAGATGAATTAAATCATCAATCCATCTTACAGTGTTGGATATCCAAGCCCCTTGCATACAAAACCTCTTTTACCCTGGATGGATGATGACACAACCAAAAACAGCCTCTAAGTCATCACTGCAGAACAATGAACAACAAGAAGCACACATCAGCTGGCTCTATAACTGGGTATCAGTGTGTAAACATTATTATTATTACAATAATAACAAAGTGTTAAACCTACAAGGGTCATAGTATGTAAACATAAATGATAAAACTGGAAGATCATAATCCATTAAACACATAAAACTCAGGAAATTCATTACCCAAAATGTTGGAATGATGCGACTCTCTTAACCCTTAAACTGTCCAAACGTAGCACTCTGAACGTAGATTTACGTTTTTTTTACATAAAAAAGAATGTAAAATTGAACGAAGATCTACATTCGGAGAGCTACGCGCATGAACATAGATCTATGTTTGGACAGTTTAAGAGTTAATACACCAATTATGTTTTTTCTTGTTACCTATGCTTAGTTTACTCAACATTTATGCTGAACAATTTGTTCTGCCTTGCTTGTCACCTTCATCACTTATCTTTTAACTTATGACACTTCTACCTCAAACTTTTACACTTCAAACGCATTTGTATGTCATTTCAATCTTTTATAATCAGTTTTTGTTGTCTTAAATGTGCTGGGAGTCATAAATGATGACCATTTTACAACACTGGCCAAATTTCACTTATTAATTTGTGTACAAACATTTATGAAGATCTACTTGTGTATAATTGTATATTCAAAGAAATACATGGGCTCCTCGCTTTATGATGATTCGACTTACAACATTGCAGCTTAACAATGGTGCTATAGTGATGCACATTCTGTACTGTACATTTATTGGTAGAATAAACTTGTATTCATTTACAGCCTCTCCTCACTTAATGATGGGGTTCTCTTCCTAAGAGGTCAGTAAGCGAATTGGTAGTTAAGCGAGGAGCATACTATACTGGTAGTGGGTTTGTGTCAACCATCTTCAGTTTTTTTTTTTTAATGTCACCTTTTCACCATTTATAATATTTCTGGTTTATTTTTAAATTTTTATACAGTAGTGTACTGTATACAGCCTCTCCTCACTTAACGACATACTCGTTTACCGACGACTCAGACTTACAACGGGCTCTCTGACCAGTATGCATACCTAAATAATGTATATTAGAGCTGATTTCTTCTATTCTGTTTAATAAAATATACAGTACACTATTGTATAAACATTTAAAAATATACCAGAAATGTTATAAATGGTGCAAAGGTGACATTAAAACAATATGAAAGATGGTTGACACAAACCCACTACCATTATAGTATGCTTCTCACTTAGTGATGAATTCGTTTACTGATGTGGTCTTAGGAACGGAACCCCGTCGTTAAATGAAGAGAGGCTGTACTGTAATAAACAGAATAGACAAAATCAGCTCTAACATACATTATTAAGGTTTGTATACTGGTTGGAGAGCTGGTCGTAAGTTAGAGTGGTCGGTAAACGAGTATGTTGCTAAGTGAGGAGAGGCTGTATTTACTTTTCACTACAGGTACAGTGGACCCCCGGAGTTCGTACTGCTCCAAACTCGAACAATTATGTAAGTGTATTTTTGTAAGTGCTTTTGTAAGTGTATTTTTGGGGGTCTAAAAGGACTAATCTAATTTACATAATTCCTTATGGGAACAAATTCGTTCGGTAACGGCACTTGAACAGCATTCTCCGGGGGTCCACTGTATTTAGTTACCCTCGAAACCCTCTCCAGGTAAACATTAGTACAGCCTCCCCTCACTTAACGACAGAGTTCCGTTCCTAAGGCCACGTTGGTAAACGAATTCATTGCTAAGTGAGGAGCATACTACAGTATAATGGTAGTGGGTTTGTGGCAACCATCTTTGATATTGTTTTAATGTCACCTTTGCACCATTTATAACATTTTTAGTATATTTTTAAATGTTTATACAGAAGTGTACTGTATATTGTAATAAACAGAATAGAGGAAATCAGCTCTAATATACATTATTTAGGTATGCATACTGGTCAGAGAGCCCATCATAAGTCTGAGTCATCAGTAAACGAGTACATTGCTAAGTAAGGAGAGTCAGTATTTACTTATTCAGTGACAGTAATTATTTCTTTTTTCATATTCAACTTACGATGGGTTCATCACAAGGTAACCCGATGGTAAGTCAAGGAGCACCTGTAAATGCATTAGTTTCTGTGGAATTATCTAAATGTTTGTCTTTATTACTAGAAGCACTAGTGGAAGACTGATCATTATTATTGTGTGTTGTGTTTTGTTGTTGTTGTTGAGGATGACCAGTCAGTCTCCTTACAAGACTGATCATCATCACTGTGAATGCGTTGTGTTGGTGTTGTTGTTGTTGTTGTTGTTGGGAACGAGTGGCCAGTCTCCTCGGAAGAACACTCGAGCGCTGCTCACACTCAGGTACAACAACTCAAATTCTTGCTGGTAATGTTGCAAGCGAGACAAGGTGAGTGCCAGAGTCTGTTGCAACTTGTCGTCTACACCACTCCCAGACTGTCGTTGTTGTTCAACCTGAAGTAAAACATTTATTACATGTATATTTATAAGCATTCTCAATTTATTTGACAAATGTAAACTCATTAAGGAGGGTGCCTTAATGTTGCTAAAAGACTCTTTGATGCAAGGAACTGGAGCTACCCTCCCTTTCCTTAAAAAAAGAAAGAAAAAAAAAAAAAAAAAATATTGTTTAGCACAAAGAAAGCAACTAGCATGCATGAGCACATCGGGCAGATTAAGCCTAATGATTATATGTACACTACTTCAAACTAGACATAGGTTATGGAGTGGAAAATTTTTATTAAGTAATACAGTGGTACCTCGACTTACGATGGTCCCCAAACTCACCCTTTTATGTAAGTTTATTTTTTTAAATGCTTTTGTAAGTGTAATTTTGGGGGTCTAAAAGGACTAGTCTATTTTACATCATTCCTTATGGGGATAAATTCGTTTGGTAATGGCACTTGAACAGCATTCTGGAATTAAAAAATATCGTAAGTCGAGGTACCACTGTATTACAAAAAAAATTATAATTAATAAAATTTATAATAGAGAGGTACAAAAAAATATTGCAGTTAGTACAATTTCTAATAATACAATTTTCAATGTGAATTAATACTTTAAATTGATTTAGTGATCTTAAGTTTATTGGAGTTTCTTGAGTAGTTTCAAACTGGTTCTATGATTTCAGGCATTGTACAGCCTCTCCTCACTTAATGACGGAGATAGGGGCCTAAGACCCCGTCGGTAAACGATTTCGTCGCTAATCGAGGTATGACCCCTTACTGACACTTCAAAAGTGTCACCACCCCTCCCTCTCCCCACCTTCTCCCTCTCTCTGTATAGCCTGCAGCCCCACACACCCTCCAATACCTCTCCATATATGTCAGTTTTTATTAATTTGGGCATCTTTATCATGTCTGTCTGTCTGCCTGATTGAATGACTTACTGACTTGACTGAATGACTTACTGACTTGACTGAATGACTTACTGACCTGACTGAATAACCTACTGACTTGACTGAATGACTTACTGACTTGACTGAAAGACTTACTGACTTGACTGAATAACTTAGTGACTTGGCTGAATAACTTACTGACTTTACTGAATGACTTACTGACTTGACTGACACACTGACTTGACTGAATGACACACTGACTTGACTGAATGACACACTGACTTGACTGAAT
Organism: Cherax destructor; assembly: GCA_009830355.1. Taxonomy (NCBI): domain Eukaryota; kingdom Metazoa; phylum Arthropoda; class Malacostraca; order Decapoda; family Parastacidae; genus Cherax; species Cherax destructor. Next base: position 70,195 of record WNWK01009174.1, on the reverse strand, counting down.
AACTTACTGATTTGACTGAATGACTTACTTGACTGAATAACTTACTGACTTGACTGAATGACTTACTTGACTGAATAACTTACTGACTTGACTGAATAACTTACTGACTTGACTGAATGACTTACTTGACTGAATAACTTACTGACTTAACTGAATAACTTACTGACTTAACTGAATAACTTACTGGCTTGACTGAATACCTGGAGAGAGTTCCAGGGGTCAACGCCCCTGCGGCCCAGTCTGTGACCAGGCCTCATGTTGGATCAGAGCTTGATCAACCAGGCTGTTACTGTTGGCTGCACGCAGTCCAACGTACGAACCACAGCCTATCTGGTCAGGTACCAACTTTAGGTGCCTGTCCAGTGCCTGCTTGAAGACAGCCAGGGGTTTGTTGGTAATCCCCCTGATATATGCTGGGAGGCAGATGAACAGTCTTGGGCCTCTGACACTTATTGTGTTGTTTCTCAACGTGCTAGTGGCACCCCTGCTTTTCATTGGGGGGATGTTACATCGCCTCTCGAGTCTATTGCTTTTGTAGGGAGTGACTCTCGTTTGCAAGTTTGGTACTAATCCCTCGAGAATTTTCCACATGTATATAATAATGTATCTCTCCCGCCTGCGTTCTAGGGAGTACAGGTTTAGGAACTTCAAGCGTTCCCAGTAATTGAGGTGGTTTATCACAGTTATGCGTGCCGTGAAGGTTCTCTGCACATTTTCTAGGTCAGCAATTTCACCTGCCTTGAAAGGTGCAGTTAGTGTGCAGCAATATCCCAGCCTAGATAGAACAAGCGACCTGAGAAGTGTCAACATGGGCTTGGCATCCCTGGTTTAGAAGGTTCTCATTATCCATCCTGTCATTTTTCTAGCAGATGCGATTGCTACGGTGTTATGGTCCTTGAAGGTGAGATCCTCTGTCATGATCACTCCCAGGTCTTTGACATTAGTTTTTCGCTCTATTGTGTGGTTGGAATTTGTTTTGTACTCCGATGAGATTTTAATTTCCTCACGTTTTCCATCTCTGAGTAATTGAAATTTCTCATCATTGAACTTCATATTGTTTTCTGCAGCCCATTTAAAGATTTGGTTTATGTCTGCTTGGAGTCTTGCAGTGTCTTCAATGGTGGACACTGTCATACAGATTCGGGTGTCATCTGCAAAGGAAGACACGGCACTGTGGCTTATATCCCTGTCTATGTCCGATATGAGGATGAGGAACAGGATGGGAGCGAGTACTGTGCCTTGTGGAACAGAGCTTTTCACTGTAGCTGCCTCAGACTTTACTCTGTTGACTACTACTCTTTGTGTTCTACTTGTTAGGAAATTATAGATCCATCTACCAACTTTTCCTGTTATTCCTTTATCACACATTTTGTGTGCGATTACACCATGGTCACACTTGTCAAAGACTTTTGCAAAGTCTGTGTATATAACATCTGCATTCTATTTGTCTTCTAGAGCATCCAGAACTTACTTGACTGAATAACTTACTGACTTGACTGAATAAATTACTGACTTGACTGAATGACTTACTTGACTGAATAATTTACTGACTTGACTGAATGACTTACTGACTACAGGGGACCTTTTGCTGGTTTCGGCAATGAATTCCAGATCTTGGGGACTTCATGTGCATTGAACTTTTGCATAGGTTGAGACCAACACGATGGATGTCGAAGAGTTTTGTGCCTGTATGTTCTGTTATAGCTATCAAGGAAAAGTTTGAGGAGAGAGTTTATATTGGAGTTTAATGTTCTATATTTTTTTTTTTCAACATGTCGGTTGTCTCCCACTGAGGCAGGGTGACCCAAAAAGAAAACCCCCAAAATGAAAATACAGTGGAACTCTGAGTTTCGGCAGTAATCCGTTCTATGAGCTAGGCCTAAGCTCAAAGTGGGCGAAAGTTGAAGCAATATTTCCCATAAGAAATAATGTAAATACAATTAATCTGTTCCACCCAAAAATATTCACAAAAAATTAATTTTTTTTAAGAATACTATAGTTTTAGATACAGAAAACAATGAGAAATAAATATAAAGCACTAATTTTAATGGATAAATGAACATTTAAATCAGTTTTACCTTTATTGAAGACTCTTGTTGGTGTATGAGAGAGGCAGGAGAGTTTGTTTGGAGGCAGGACAAGATAGTCCTTCAATATGTCACTAATATTAACTCTACGGCTTATTTATCTAGCACAATTCATCTAATATGACATAATAAACAATATTAATAACATAGAAACATGATATATACTCTAGAATTAATAAAATATGTCATAACGAATGTCACGAGTGGTGTTGTGTTGTTTGTTGTTGGGTATATAAGGGCCATGGAAAGATAAGCCTTACATAGTGTTGGTGATAGATGCCAAAGATGGCGGTGTTGTCAGTCGCCCTATGTAACTCCAACAACATTGGAGGAGTCAGTTTCGCGCTGTCTTTTTCCTATAGATTAATCGCTTAACTTACTTGCTACACTGTTAATGATACACTTTATCGCTGACTGGTGCTATAGCCTTTATCGACTTGTGCTGCTTTAGTATCGTACATATCGTAGAATCACTGAATCATGGTGGCCCGGTGGTATGTATGGTGGCCCGGTGGTCTGGTGGCTAGAGCTCTCGCTTCACACACGGAGGGCCCGGGTTCGATTCCCGGCGGGTGGAAACATTTTCAACGTGTTTCCTTACACCTGTTGTCATGTTCACCTAGCAGCAAATAGGTACCTGGGTTGTTAGTCGACTGGTGTGGGTCGCATCCTGGGGGACAAGATTAAGGACCCCAATGGAAATAAGACAGACAGTCCTTGATGATGCACTGACTTTCTTGGGTTATCCTGGGTGGCTAACCCTCCGGAGTTAAAAATCCGAAGAAATCTTATCTTATCTTATCACTGAAGAAGGCACATTCTCCCCTCTCTCTTCCTCCTCCACTTTAGCACTTTGCTACAATTTCTTTCTTCAATTCTATCGTGTTTGTCACTTTCTTTACCAAAGGGCTGCCACTCTGAAGTTTCTTTGGGCCCATGGTGGCTTATTTCAGTTACAATCAATAAACAAGCACTAAACACAATGAATTTATTGTGAAATGTTTGTATGAGTGTGCAGGGTAATGTTCACTCAAGGATAAACAAAGCTAGTCTGGCTCACGACGCCTGCGCGGGGAGGCGGACAGGTCTGGTACGCCTACTGAAACTTGGGGCATCGGCTGAAAGTCGGGACAAAATTAGGCTGAAAAAAGCGACCGAAACTCGAAGTGGCTGATACTCGAGGTGGCCAAAACTCGGGGTCCCACTGTACTTTCATCATCATTCAACACTTTCACCTCACTCATACAAAATCACTGTCTTTGCAGAGTCGCTCAGAAATTACAGTTTAGAAGTCCCTCCAAACTGCCAATATACCAAACCCCTCCTTTAAAGTGCAGGCATTGTACTTCCCATTTCCAGGACTCAAGTCTGGCTAAGAAGTTTCCATGAATCCCATCAAAAAATATTACCCTGCTCACACTCCAACAGTTTGTCAGGTCCCAAAAACCATTCATCTCCATTCACTTCTATCTAACACGCTCACACATGCTTGCTGGAAGTCCAAGCCCCTCGCCCACAAAACTTCCTTTACCCCTCTCCCTCCAACATTTTCGAAGACAACCCCTACCCTGCCTTCCTTCCCCTACAGATTTATACGCTCTCCAAGTCTCGTGTGTGTGTGTGTGTGTGTGTGTGTGTGTGTGTGTGTGTGTATATATATATATATATACAGTGGTACCTCGACTTACCCTTTTATGTAAGTTTATTTTTTTAAATGCTTTTGTAAGTGTAATTTTGGGGGTCTAAAAGGACGAGTCTATTTTACATCATTCCTTAAGAGGATAAATTCGTTTGGTAATGGCACTTGAACAGCATTCTGGAATGAAAAAATATCGTAAGTCGAGGTACCACTGTATATATATACAGTCATACCTCGGTTAACGATATTAATCCGTCAGAGAGAGCGTATCTGTAATCGAATCAATCGTTAACCGAATCAATTTTCCCCATAAGAAATAATGGAAATAAAATTAATCCGTTCCAGACTTCCAAAAGTAGTAAAATAAAATATTTTATAGAACTTTTTGACATTAAATAATACACAATTTAATGAATATTAAAGAAATTACATGTAAATATAGTACAATAACATGTCACTTACATTTATTGAAGAGTTGTTGATGTGTGGAGGACGGGAGGAGGGGAAAGGATGAAGTACAGTGGACCCTCGGTTAACGAATACCCCGGAAATCGTGCAATTATGTAAGTATAATTTTGTAAGTTCTTGTGGAAGTGTATTTTTGGGGGTCTGAAATAGACTAACCTACATGACATTATTTCTTAAGGACGTAAATTCGTTCGGTAATGGCACTTGAGCAGGCTTCTGCAATGAATTTTTTTCGTTAACCGAGGGTCCACTGTATAGTAGGTATACTAGTGTTTGGAAGGGGAATCCCCTTCCATTAACACTGCAGGTGGCAAGTTCTTTTCTGGGGTTACTGGCCTTTTTCTTTTAATGCCACACTCCCTGCATGAATGCTACACTCCCTGCATGAATGCTACACTCCCTGCATGAATGCTACACTCCCTGCATGCCTGCTACACTCCCTGCATGCCTGCTACACTCCCTGCATGAATGCTACACTCTCTGCATGCCTGCTACACTCCCTGCATGAATGCTACACTCTCTGCATGCCTGCTACACTCCCTGCATGCCTGCTACACTCCCTGCATGCCTGCTACACTCCCTGCATGCCTGCTACACTCCCTGCATGCCTACTACACTCCCTGCATGCCTGCTACACTCCCTGCATGCCTGCTACTCTCCCTGCATGCCTGCTACACTCCCTGCATGCCTGCTACACTCCCTGCATGCATGCTACACTCCCTGCATGCCTGCTACACTCCCTGCATGCCTGCTACACTCCCTGCATGAATGCTACACTCCCTGCATGAATGCTACACTCCCTGCATGAATGCTACACTCCCTGCATGAATGCTACACTCCCTGCATGAATGCTACACACCCTGCATGAATGCTACACTCCCTGCATGAATGCTACACTCCCTGCATGAATGCTACACTCCCTGCATGAATGCTACACTCCCTGCATGAATGCTACACTCCCTGCATGAATGCTACACTCCCTGCATGAATGCTACACCCCTGCATGAATGCTACACTCCCTGCATGAATGCTACACTCCCTGCATGAATGCTACACTCCCTGCATGAATGCTACACTCCCTGCATGAATGCTACACTCCCTGCATGAATGCTACACTCCCTGCATGAATGCTACACTCCCTGCATGAATGCTACACTCCCTGCATGAATGCTACACTCCCTGCATGAATGCTACACTCTTTATCACAGGGCTGGCACTAGGAGCTTTCTTTGGACCCATGGTAGCTTATTTAGCAGTTGCAAGCACTGAAAACAGTGGAACAATGACAATATACTGGTATGAATGCGTGGGTGGTGGTCACTCACTTGTAAACAATAGCACACTGACGCTCCCTGGAGTGCCCCCACAGCTGGGCGCCACATGGACGCGTCTGGGACGAATATCATAAACCGAAGCAATCATCGTAAACCGAGTCAATATTATGATGTAAAAATGTATCGCTAACCGAATTTATCGTTATCCGACGCCATCGTTAACCGAGGTATGACTGTATATATATACAGTGGACCCTCGCTTATCGGCCAACTCGCTTATAGGCAGGTTTTTCGGCTTCCGCTTATCGGCCGTATGGGACGCGTCAACCCACTGGCGACGCCACTTCTTCACGCCTATCACACTCAGTCTGCGTCACTCTCTCGTTGAGTAAGGAATACTCTGCGTGTTCATCCATTCATCCATTCATTTTGGTGCTTGTTTATTGTGACTGAAATAAACCACCAAGGGGCCAAAGAAAGTTCAGAGGGGAGTGGAGAATGTGCCTTCTTCAGCTATTTTACGATATGTACGATACTAAAGCAGTAGGAGTCGATAAAGGCTATAGCGCCAGCCAACGATAAAGTGTAGCATTAACCCTTTGACTGTTTCGGCCGTATATACACGTCTTATGAGCCAGTGTTTCGGACGTATATACAGTGGACCCCAGAGTTTCGGTCACCTCGGAAATCGAACAATTATGCAAGTTTAATATTGTAAGTGCTTTTGTATGTGTATTTTTGGGGGTCTGAAAGGACTAATCTAATTTACATTTTTCCTTAAGGGAACAAATTTGTTCGGTAATGGCACTTGAACAGCCTTCTGGAATGAATTATGACCGAAACTCGGGGGTCCACTGTACAGTAGAACCCCGAGTAACGATCTGTCGGAATAACAATTTTTTTGTGTAAAGGTTGCTTTTTACGGTCAATATTTTTCTCGTGTAGCGATTTTTACTCGTGTAACGGTCCGTACCAGACCTGTCCGCCTGCCTGCGCTTGTGCGCCTCGCCACGCAGGACGCCAGTCTAGCGTTGTTTACACTTGAGTGAACAATACCCAGCGCACTCTTTCAAACATTCACAATACATTTGTTGTGTTTATTGGTGGTTTAGTGATTGTCACTGTGAAATAAGTCACCATGGGTCCAAAGAAGCTTCCTAGTGCACCCCTGTGGTAAAGAGAGTGAAGAACACCATCGAACTGAAGAACGATTTTGTTGAAAAATATGAGAGTGGCGTACGTGTGAGTGAGCTTGCCAGGATGTACGGAAAAAAACAATCTACTATCACCACTATCCTGGCAAAGAGAAAAGAAATCAAAGACGCTAATGTTGCATAGTATTTCCACGGCGATAATTTGTGAAAAGGTAAGGCAGTTGCATGGAGATCTTGTCAAGACAATGCCTACAACCAGTGCTGAGGAGTGATTTTAAAGCCAGCAGAGGCTGGTTTGAAAGGTTTAAGAAACGTAGTGGCATACACAGTGTTATGAGGCATGGTGAGGCAGCCAGCTCAGACAAACGTGCAGCTGAAAAGTTTGTGAGTGAATTTAAGGGGTTCGTAGAGGCTGAAGAATTCCTCCCCCAACAAGTGTTTAATTGTGATGAAACAGGCCTGTTTTGGAAGAAAATGCCCAACAGGACCTTAAGGAGGAAAAGGCACTGCCAGGACACAAGCCTATGAAAGACAGGCTAACTCTTATGCTTTGTGCCAATGCCAGTGGTGATTTCAAAGTGAAGCCTTTACTGGTGTATCACGTAGAAAATCCCAGAGCCTTCAAGAAACACAATGTTAACAGGAATAATTTGTGTGTGTATTGGAAGGCTAACACTAATGCATGGGTCACTAAGGACTTTTTCGTGGAATGGATGACTGGAGTGTTTGGCCCTAGTGTGAAGAAATACCTCCTGGAAAAGAAATTGGGACTCAAGTGCCTCCTGGTACTGGACAATCCTCCTGCTCATCCTCACAACTTGCAAGACTATTTATCTGAGAACTTCAGTTTCATCACAGTGAAGTTCTTGCCTCCTAACACCACTCCTCTCATCCATCCCATGGACCAGCAGGTCATTGCAAAATTCAAGAAACTGTACACCAAAGCAATGTTTCAAAGGTGCTTTGACATAACCTCAGTCTCTTCACTGACCCTAAGAGAGTTCTGGAAAGATCACTTCAATATCGTCCATTGCATAGGCCTTATAGGTAATGCTTGGGAGGGAGTGACTTCCAGGACTTTGAACTCTGCTTGGAGACCACTGTGGCCGGATTGTGTTGAAAAGAGGGATTTTGAAGGATTTGAGGCTGACGACCCTGTGCCTGTTGTGGACTCTATTGTGGAATTGGCAAGTCCCTGGGGTTGGAGGTGAGTAGTGAGGATGTGGAAGAGTTGGTGGAGGACCACAGGGTAGACCTAACCACTGAAGAACTGAAAGAGCTTCATCAGGAACAGCATCAGACGACATTTAGGGAAATTGATTCACAGGAGAGGATGGACAGGGTGAGGTGCCTTCTTCACGGATTAAGGAAATTTGTTCCAAGTGGAACGATGTGCAAAGTTTTGTTGAACAATTTCACCCTGAGCAAGCTGAAATGAGCCATCTGTGCAACCAGTTCAGTGACACAGCCATGTTGCCCTTCAGGAAAATGTTAAACAGGTGCCAGAAACAGAGGACTCTGGACAGTTATTTTGTGTGACAGGCTTCTAGTGACTCTCAAGCTGGTCCTAGTGGGATTAAAAGACCAAGAAGGGAAGTAACCCCAGACAGGGACTTGTTACCTGAAGTCCTTTTGGTGGGGGATTCCCCTTCCAAACACTAACACCTCCCCCTGTCCTCCTCCCTATCTTCCAGATGCCAGCAAGTCTCTTCAATAAAGGTAAGTAAATGTTATTTTAAATGTTTAATTATAAATTTAATATTATTCTACTTTATATATCTTCTTTCTTTCAACATGTTGGCCGTTTCCCACCAAGGCAGGGTGGCCCAAAAGGAAAAACGAAAGTTTCTCCTTTCACATTTAGTAACATATACAGGAGAAGGGGTTACTAGCCCCCTGCTCCTGGCATTGTAGTCACCTCTTACTACTTTATATATAGTATTTATAATTGTTTTTGTGAATTTAAAAGTATAGTTAATCTTTATAAAATTAATTTTTTGTGAATATTTTTGGATGTCTGGAACGGATTAATTGTATTTACATTATTTCTTATGGGAAATAAGGTTTCGAGTTACAAATTTTTCGTGTTGAGGTCTAGCTCCTGGAATGGATTAAGATCATTAGTTGAGGGACCACTGTATACTCAAAAATTCTAGTGGCTTCAAATCAAGCGGGAGAATGCTGGTAGGCCCACATGTGAGAGAATGGGTCTGTGTGGTCAGTGTGTGCTGTATAAAAAAAATCCTGCAGCACGCAGTGCATAATGAGAAAAAAAAAAATGTGTTTTTCGATTAAAATGCCGACTTTGAGGTGTATTTTCGTATAGTATTTATGGTTGTATTCTCGTTTTCTTGGTTTCATTTGATAGAATGGAAAACATATTACAGAAATAGAAATGATTTTGATTTGTTTTATGATGAAAACGACATTGAAATTGAGCTCAAAATAGCGGAAATGTTCAATTTTTGCCAATGTTCAAGAGTAACCAAATCACGCCACACGTCCAATACACGTCAACTGGTGAGTCTAATATTCTTTCACAAGTGCACTGATATTATTTATACCATTTTTACAATAATGCAGTAGTCTGCATAACAGTAAATCTTCTATTTTTTGTGTGAATAAAAAATCAAAATAGAAAGCAAGAGTAATATAAGAGGGACCTGGAGACGTGACTAATGAACAGAGAAAATGTTATTTTAGTGCCAGAAATATCTACATTGTTTATTCTGGACCCTATTCTGAAATTGGCATCTTTTTTAATTTGCGTGAAATTGGCCAAATTGCCAATTTCTGACCACTTTATTGTGTAGTTGAAATCGGTAAATGGGCGGTTTCTTGTACTCAATCGATAGAACAAATGGAGTTCTAGAGAAATAGCTAAGAGAGTTCTGGAAATATCATTTCAATATCCTTAATTGCATAACTTTTATAGATAAGGCTTGGCAGGGAGTGACTTCCAGGACTTTGAACTCTGATTGGAGAAAATTGTGGCCAGATTGTGTCCTCGACAAAGATTTTGAAGGGTTTGAGGCTGACCCTGACTACCCTATGCCAGTTGTGGAATCTATTGTGGCTTTGGGGAAGTCCATGGGGTTGGATGTGAGTGGCGAGGATGTGGAAGAGTTGGTGGAGGACCACAGTGAAGAGCTAACCACTGCAATAGCAACAGAGCACAGCTGAGGAAATTGCTTCACAGGAGGAGGAAGAGGGAGGGGAGAAGGTGCCTTCTTCAGAGATTAAGGAGATTTGTGCAATGTGGAGTAGGATGCAAAGATTTGTGGAGGAACATCACCCTAACAAAGCTGTTGCAGGCCATGTCTGTGACATGTTCAATGACAATGTCTTGTCCCATTTTAGGCAAATTTTAAAGAGACGCTATTACACCATGATCGCACTTGTCAAAGGCTTTTGCAAAATATGTGTATACTACATCTGCATTCTGTTTGTTTTCCAGTGCATCCAAGACCATATCATAGTGGTCCAGAAATTGTGAGAGGCAGAAGCAACCTGTTCTGAACCCATGTTGCCCTGGATTGTGCAATTGTTGGGAGTCCAAGTGGTTTGCAATCCTGCTTCTTGGAACTCTTTCAAAGATTTTTAGGATGTGGGACATTAAAGCTATTGTTCTATGGTCCTTAGCTATTTATTTGCTGCCACCTTTATGGAGTGGGGCTATATCCGTTGTTTTTAGTGACTGTAGAATCTCACCTGTGTCTATGCTCCTTCTCCATAGCATACTTAGGGCCCGTGAGAGGGGACTCTTGCAGTTCTTAATGAACAAAGAGTTCCACAAGTCTGGGCGTGGGGCTGAGTGCATGGGCATGTTGTCAATAGCTTTCTCAAAGTCTAGTGGCGTTAGGGTTATATCAGAAATTTGGCATACATTGACAGGGCTTTGAGGCTCATTCATGAAAAAATTATTTGGACTGTATCTTTAGACTGATTAGTAGCTCGCTGAACAGAGTTATATTGAGATTTCAGTATCTCACTCATTTCTTTGTTGTCATCTGTGTAGGATCTGTCTTGTCTGAGCAGGGGCCCTATACTAGATGTAGTTTTTGCCTTGTTTTTGGCATATGAAAAGAAACATTTTGAATTTCTTTCAATTTCACTAATCGCTTTTAGTTCCTCTTGTCTCTCCTGGATCCTGTATGAGTTCCTTTAACTTAAGCTCAATATTTTCCACTTCCCTGGTTAGCACTTCCTTCAGTGTTTCAGATAATCTGGCATTCTTGAGGAGCTCAGTGATTCTTCACCTTCTCCTGTAGAGGGTAAAGGGTAAAAGAGGTTTTGTGTGCGAGGGGCTTGGACATCCAGTAGGCATGTGTGAGCACATTAGATAGGAGTAAAGGCAAGTGATTTTTGGTAATTGATGAGCTGTTGGAGTGTGAGCAAGGTAATACAGTGTAGTGATGTCTAATACAGTGTAATGTAGTATTCTCTAATAATAATAATAATAACAGTACAGTGGTACCCCGAGTTTCGTACTTTAAACCATACCACGGGTGGGGTTCGAACCCGCGGTCAGAGAGTCTCAAAAACGGTCTGGAGATTTGAGACTCTCTGACCGTGGGTTCAAACCCCACCCATGGTATGGTTTGTTTGCAATCGTGTCATTACGATTTCGTACTTTATTCGTTCCAGAAGGCTGTTTGAGTGCTGTTACCGAACGAATTTGTTCCCATAAGGAATAATGTAAAATAGATTAGTCCGTTTCAGACCTCCAAAAATACACTTACAAAAGCACTTACAATAATACACTTACATAATTGTTCGAGTTGGGAGCAGTATGAAACTCGGGGTACCACTGTAATAATAATGATAATAACAGAGTGCCAATGTCATAACAACATCAAGTAGAAGAACAAGTTGATTTGCCTAACTTACTTTCTCACGTTCTTTGATGAAGCGTCGTCTGACCCCAGACCACCAGTGTAAGGAGTCGAAGGAAGAATTCTGGTTAAGTACCTTCAGCATATAAGCCAGTCCTGTTAACAAGTTTATATGGATATACATGTAAGCTAGTCCTGTTAACAAGTTTATATGGATATACATGTAAGTCAGTCCTGTTAACAAGTACATAATAAATATGTCTAGTCTTGTAAGTAATAAATATGAATAAGCTTCAAGAATCTACAAATCCATGTTAATAAAGAAATACATAAGAATTAAAATATCAATAAAGTATTATGTATTCAAATCATTTATGCCATGAAACCACAAAAGTTTTCACATTTATATTTTAGATTCAATAGATGTTGATGAAGCAGTCAACCAAGTGTGGCCTAGCTTGGGTCTCACTGTGGAAGAAGTCAACCAAGTGTGGCCTAGCTTGGGTCTCACTGTGGAAGAAAAAGAAGCCTTGAAACTGGTCCTGATTATTTTGTCCACTCGAGGCTTAGCACGGCAGGAAACAATAAGTGACACCCGAGGCTTAGCACGGCAAGAAACAATAAGTGACACCCGAGGCTTAGCACAGCAGGAAACAATAAGTGACACCCGAGGCTTAGCACAGCAGGAAACAATAAATGACACCCGAGGCTTAGCACGGCAGGAAACAATAAGTGACACTCGAGGCTTAGCATGGCAGGAAACAATAAGTGACACCTGAGGCTTAGCATGGCAGGAAACAATAGGTGACACATTCTAGCACAGGAGACAGATGCAGGGCAGACTAGAGCTATGAACCTCATAATGCCATACTTTATTATGGGACTTTCAGCCTATTTTACATGTGCACAAACAATATCTACACAATCCTACAGATGAAACATTAACCCTTAAACTGCGTCTGATGTACTAGTACACAAGTGCTGTCCATGTGTCTCATGTACTAGTACACAAGGCTGTCCATGTGTCAGATGTACTAGTACACAAGTGCTGTCCATGTGTCTGACCTAGTGCACAAGTGCTGTCCATGTGTCTGACCTAGTACACAAGTGCTGTATATGTGTCTGACCTAGTACACAAGTGCTGTCCATGTATCTGACCTAGTACACAAGTGCTGTCCATGTGTCAGATGTACTAGTACACAAGTGCTGTCCATGTGTCAGATGTGCTAGTACTACACAAGTGCTGTCTAAGTGTTTGATGTGCTAGTACACAAGTGCTGTCCATGTGTCAGATGTGCTAGTACACAATTATAATAATACAGTAGACCCCCGGCTAACGAAAAAAATTCATTCCAGAAGCCTGCTCAAGTGCCATTACCGAACGAATTTACGTCCTTAAGAAATAATGTCACGTAGGTTAGTCTATTTCAGACCCCCAAAAATACACGTCCACAAGCACTTACAATATTATACTTACATAATTGTACGATTTCTGGGGTGTTCGTTAGCCGGGGGTCCACTGTAATAATAATAATAATAATAATAATAATATTTATTTCATTGCAAGTTTACATCAAAATTTTGTAATTACAATATAGAATTGAAGTGCAAAGAGAGCCACTATCATGCCATGGCATTATGGGCAGACTTAATCACGACTTATAGACTACTTAATAATAGAGAAATTGATAATTTTGTTATAATTAAACATAGCTTATGTTTATAGCAGATAATAAGTATACTCAAATTACAATCCGAGGATTTTACATTTTGACAAAGTGTTTTGTAAGATGGTTATATCAATAGTAAATATTGCAATTATATTATGGGTAAATAACACTGAGCATTGTTAAAGTAGTTTACAATATGAGTATTTAGTTTAGGGTGAGTAGGTGGTTTTTGAGAAGTGTCTTAAATTGATGTTCAGGCCAGGTTGTTTTAATATTTTCTGGTAATGAATTCCAGATTTTGGGGCTCTTTATGTGAATAGAGTTTTTACACAGGGTGATATGGACTCGGGGTATTTCAAAAAGTGATCTGTGTCTTGTGTTATGGTCATGGGTCCTGTTAAAGTTGGTGAGGAGAATTTTGAGTGGAGGGTTTATATTTGAGTGTAGAGTTCTATGTATGTAGTAGGCACAAGAATAAGTGTGAATGTTCTTTACGGTGAGTAGTTTTAGACTTTCGAATATTGGTGGAGTATGTTGTCTAGAGTGGGAATTTGTTATCATTCTGACTGCAGCCTTGTGCTGGGTTATGAGTGGTCTAAAGTGATTTAATGTTATTGATCCCCATGCACAAATTCCATAGGTGAGATAAGGGTAGATGAGTGAATGATTTAGTGCAAGGAGAGCTGATTGAGGCACATAGTAGCGTATCTTTGATAGTATGCCTACAGTCTGAGATTTTATTGGAAATTTGTTGTATGTGTGTTGGGAATTTGAGGCTACTGTCAAGGTGGATTCCTAGGAATTTTCCTTCTGTGAGTCTTGTGATGGGTGATCCACTTAGCGTTATGTTAAGTGGGACATTTGAAGCTCTGTTTCCAAACTGAATGAAATAGGTTTTGTTAGTACTGAGAGTAAGCTTGTTAGTCATCATCCAGGTAGATATTTTCTGTAATTCAGCATTTACTGTGTTGGCCAGTATGACTGGGTTTAGGTGAGAGAAGACATATGTAGTGTCATCTGCAAATAATATGGGTTTGAGTAGTTGCGATGCATTCGGTAGGTCATTGATGTAAATGAGGAAGAGGAGTGGTCCCAGGACACTTCCTTGCGGGACACCAACTGTAATTTGTTGTGTGGAAGAGTTCGCTCCATTTGTGTACACATATTGGCTTCTGTTACTAAGGTATGACTTTAGGTAGTTGAGTGAGTGGCCTCATATACCATAGTGTGCTAATTTCGAGAGCAGTAAATCATGGTCAACTGTATCAAAATCTTTACGTAAATCAATGAAGATTCCCAGTGGGACCTCTTTCTTCTCAAGAGCGGTGTATATTAGTTCTAGCATGTGTATAATAGCATCATTAGTGCTTTTGTTAGTCCCGAATCCAAACTGACAGGGGTTGATTATGTTGTGTGAGACGAGGTAGGAATAGATCTGCCGATGAATTAATTTTTCAAAGATTTTAGAGAGCAGAGGTAAGTTAGATATTGGTCTATAATTATTCAAGTCTGTCTGATCACCTCCTTTGTGGATCGGGGTGACCCTCGCTATTTTGAGAATTGATGGGAAGGTGGAGGATTCAATGGATTTGTTGAAGAGTGCTGCAATAATTGGTGACAGTACCTGGAAAGCTTTTTTGTACATAAAAGGTGGTAAGCTGTTTATGTCTCCTGCTTTGTTTTTAAGGGTGTTGATAATGAGCGAGACTTCTATTGGGTTGGTTGGAGCTAAGAATAGTGTAATTGGGTAGGTATTAGTGAGGTAGTCTGATGGACAGGTGTTTGAGCTTGGGATCTTACTCGCTAGATTCCTTCCTATAGTGGAGAAGAAGTCATTAAGTCTGTTTGCTGTTTCAGTTGGTGGGAGTAGGGGTTCATCTGATTTTGTTAATTTGATACAGTGGACCCCCTAAAATCGCCCTTAATCCGTTCTAGGAGCTAGGCCTAAAATCGAACGGGCCGATTTCTGAACCCTTATTTCCCATAAGAAATAATGTAAATACAGTGGTCCCTCGGTTTTCGTGCATCTTCAAACTCGAACATTTATGTAAGTGTATTTTCGTAAGTGCTGTTGCAAGTGTATTTTTGGGGGTCTGAAATAGACAAACCTACGTGACATTATTTGTTAAGGAAGTAAATTCGTTCGGTAATGGCACTTGAGCAGCATTCTGGAATGAATTTTCGGCGAAAACCGAGGGACCACTGTACAATTAATCCGTTCCACCCAAAAATATTCACCAAAAATTCATTTTTTTAAAGAATAAATACTATAGTTTTACATACAGAAAACAATGAGAAATAAATATAAAGCACTAATTTTAATGGATAAATGAACAGTTAAATCAGTTTTACCTTTATTGAAGACATGAAAGCGATTGGAAGTTCAGTATTTTTTTCACAGTGGCTGTTTTATCATATTCTTGTTGGTGTATGAGAGAGGCAGGATAGTTTGTTTGGAGGCAGGACAAGATAGTCCTTCAATATGACAATAATATCAGCTCTACATCTTATTTATATAGCACAATTCATCTAATATGACATAATAAACAATATTAATAACATAGAAACATGATATAAACTCTAGAATGAATAAAACATGTCATTACGAATGTAAGGACTGGTGAGAGTGTTGTTGTTGTTGTTGTTGGGTATAAGGGTCACTGACCATAAGCCGTGGTGGTGGTCGGCGGCAGCAGCAGGCCACCAACACTATTCACACAAACAATGTACATAATATATAAATACGAAATATTTACACTTTAAATTTATAAATAAATATTTACACTTTAATTTATAAATAAGAAATATTCACACTTATATAAATAAGAAATATTTACACTTACCTTGGAGGAGATGTTGGCAGAGGGCGGCTCTGGTCTCAGTGTCCCTATATTCCTCAAACAAACAATGGAGGAGTTAAGTTTCGTGTTGTCATTTTTCTATCGGTTAATGGCTTAACTTACTTGCTACACTGTTAATAATGCTACACTTTATCGCTGGCTGGTGCTATAGCCTTTATTGACTTGTGCTGCTTTAGTATCATACATATCGTAGAATCACTGAAAAAGGCACATTCTCCCCTCTTCTTCCTCCACTTTGGTACTTTGCTACAATTTCTTTCTTCAATTCTATTGTGTTTGTCACTTTCTTTACCAAAGGGTTGCCACTATGAAGTTTCTTTGGGCCCATGGTGGCTTATATCACAGTCACAATCAATAAACAAGCACTAAACACAATGAATTTATTGTGATAAACAAAGTTAGACTGGCTCACGACGCCTGCACGCAAGTGCAGGGCAGGCAGACAGGTCTGGTACATGGGTCGATAATTGGGCAAAAATTGGGCCGAAAAAAGCGATCGATTTTCGAGCTGGCCGATAATCAGACCGGCCTATTTGCGGGGGTCCACTGTACTTTTATTTTTGGATATCTTTTTATTTCCTAGAATTTCAGATATGGTTTTCCAGGTCTTTTTTATATCACCTTTTATGTTGTGTAATCTGTTCTCATAATACAGTTTTTTTGACCTTCTTATCAGGATGGTAAGGATTGACGAGTAGCGTTTGGATTGGTCTCTGGTTATTTGACCCCTTCTGTACTGTTTTTCATACTGGTGCTTTTTGTTAATGGATTTTAGGATGCTGGGTGTTAGCCAGGGACTGTTAAGCCTCTTAGCTGTGATCTGTTTAGTTTTTTTAGGGCAATGCTTGTTATAGAGGTAGTGTTTTTATTTTAGGAAATTCTTAATACATTCATTAGTGTCTGAATATGTTTCTATCTCATTATGCCAATCTATGTTTATCATGGCTGTTATAAAGTTATTAACAGCTGCCTTGTTATGTAGTCTGAAAGTAACTTTAGTAGTGTCTTGGGGTAATTTTCCTAGGTTGGTTATGAGAAAGGTAGGGTAGTGGTCTGTGGTGTTCTGTGATTATGCCTGATTTTAAAGGGGATATAGTGTTAGTCCAGATGTGGTCTAGTAAGGAGAAACTGGTCTCAAAGATTCTTGTAGGTTTTGATATTGTTGGTAGCAACAAGCAGTTGCTCATAGTGTTTGTGAATTCGGTTACTTGTGGGTTCTGGTCATGTAGGAGATTTATGTTGAAATCTCTTGCGAGCAGCAAATAGTCTTTGTTCATGTGTGCATCAATTATCAGGTTTCCTAATTTTTCACTAAAGTGGTGAATAAGTGGTGTGTAAGTGGTGAATGTTTGACTGTGGTATTCTGTAGATGTTCATCACTGTGAGGGTTTTTTGCAGGTCTTTTGATTTAAATTTTACTATAATATATTCTCCATGTTCATACCTTGTGCAAGAGTTATTGATACATTCAAGTTGATCTGAGTAATATATAGCTATTCCACCCCCTCGCTGGTCTGTCCTACAGTTGTGTATGGCTGTGTAACCTGGAATGGCATAGACATCTGTAGTACCAGGCTTTAGCCAGGTCTCAGTGAGTGTGATTATTGACATACTGGTCTGTAGGGATTGGAGTAATGCGGTAGGGTCATCGTAGTGTTTGCTCAGAGATCTTACACTGTAATTAAAGATAGTTATGTTATTGTTGGCTCTGAGTAATGTCTTTGCTTGATCTACTGTGTAATAATTACAGTTGCTATTGGATTCATGTAAGTCATTTAATAATAGGTTGATATCGGGATCAATGCTTGTAATCATAAGATTTAGTGTGATTCTATAACTAGACTTAAGAACAATGTATTATGCTAAACTTAATATAGTGGACCCCCGAGTAACGAGCAAAATTCATTCCAGAAGCCTGCTCAAGTGCCATTACCGAACGAATTTACTCCCTTAAGAAATAATGTCAAGTAGGTTAGTCCATTTCAGACCCCCAAAAATACACTTACAAAAGCACTTACAATATTATACTTACATGATTGTACGATTTCTGGGGTGCTCGTAACTCGGGGGTCCACTGTACTAATATGATACATACTTGATTAATTAATCTTACTAGCTATTGGATTAACACAATTTTGAACAATAGTCACAGAGATATAGGATATTCTTACAATGTTGATGATTTACTATTTAACTGGCTAATTGAAATGGTTGGAAAAAATACTATGACTAGTATTAAATTGTTATGGAACAATTGCTGTCCATGTGTCAGATGTGCTAGTACACAAGTGCTGCCACCTGCCAATATTTTTGGCCTCACCACAACTTTTTGGGTATTTTTCAATCTATTATTCATTTATTTGAAAAAAATCTAAGGCCCGGAGAGTGCACACAATGTATCATGGTTAACTACACAAGTGATGTCTTTGTGTTCGATATACAGTGGTACCTCTACTTACGAGCAGCTCCCAACTCGAACAATTATGTAAGTGTATTTTTGTAGGTGCTTTTGTAAGTGTATTTTTGGGGGTCTGAAATCGATTAATCTAATTTTCATTATTTCTTATGGGAAAAAATTCCTTCGGTATCAGCACTTGAACAGCCGTCTGGAACGAATTAAGCTTGTAACTCGAGGTACCACTGTACTAGTACTCAAAAAAGTAAACCATGAACAAGGAGCTGTTGTTCAACCACTAGCTTCCCTGCCAGCAAACAGGGTGTGCAAGTGGCATAAAGATGACTTATTCAGTCCAAGTTAATTACAGCTTGATGATAGTAACAGTGGAACTTAGCCACTAAGTATACTAGGTATATTTAACCCAGCATAACCCAGTAAAGTATACTAGGTATAATTAAATCAGCATAACCCAGTAAAGTATATTAGGTATATTTAACTCGAACAATTAAGTAAGTGTATTTTTGTAAGTGCTTTTGTAAGTGTATTTTTGGGGGTCTGAAACAACTAATCTAATTTACATTAGTCCTTATGGGAACAAATTCGTTCGGTAATGGCACTCAAACAGCATTCTGGAAAGAATTTTCAATGAAAACCGAGGGTCCACTGTACAGTGGTACCTCTACTTACGAGCAAAATTCGTTCCAGTCGGCTATTCAAGTGCTGATACTGAAGGAATTTTTTCCCATAAGAAATAATGAAAATTTTGATTAATCCATTTCAGACCCCCAAAAATACACTTACAAAAGCACCTACAAAAATACACTTACATAATTGTTTGAGTTTTGAGCTGCTCGTAAGTAGAGGTACCACTGTATATTAGGTATATTTAACCCAGCATAACCCAGTAAAGTATACTAGGTATATTTAACCCTTTCAGGGTCGAGACCTCGATTCTTAACTCTCTCTCAGGGTCGAAACATTTTTGGGAAAAAAAAATAATTATTTTTTCCTATGAAATGATAGAGAATCTTTTTCCGATCATAACACCACCAAAATTATGAAATTTGATGGAAAACTAACGGAATTATGCTCTCGCGAAGTTAGCGGTATCGATGCTATTTACGCATCGGCAATTTCGCCGACTTTGAGCCCTATTTTTGGCAAATTCCAATGTTTCAGTCTACTAAAATTATAGCTATTTCGCTAGAACTCCATTTCTTCTATCGATTGAGTACAAGAAACCGCCAATTTACCGATTTCAACTACCCAATAAGGTGGTCAGAAATTGGCAATTTATCCAATTTCACACAAATTTCAAAAGATGCCAATTTCAAAATAAAGTCCAGAATAAACGAGACAGACATTCCTGGCACTCGAATAACATTTTATCTGTCCATCAGTCACGTCTCAAGGCCTCTCTTACATTACTTTTGCTTTCCATTTTGAATTTTTATTCTCACAATAAATTGAAGATTTACTGTTATGTATACTACTTCATCATTGTAAAAACGGTATAAATGATATCAGCACACTTGTGCAAGAATATTAGAGTCGCCAGTTGATGTGTATTGTACGTGTGGCGTGATTTGTTTACTCTTGAACATTGCCAAAAATCGAACATTTTCGCTACTTTGCGCTCAATATCTAGGTACTTGTCATTGAGGAACCAATAAAAATTATCTATATTTCTCTAATATATCTTCCATTCTATCAAATAAGACCAAGAAAACGAGAATATAATCATAAATACCATACGAAAATAGACTGCAAAGTCGCTGTTTTAAACCAAAAACACGGTCAGAGTTTTTTTTCTCCTCATTATGCACTGTGTGGTGCAGGATTTTTTTTATACTGCGCACACTGACCGCACAGACCCATTCTATCACATCTAGGCCTACCAGCCTGTTTCTGCTTGATTTGAGGGTGCTAGAATTTAGGCGTACTAGTACGTCAAACTTCCTGGCGCGTAAGCCGTACTAGTACGTCAAAAACTCTCAAAGGGTTAACCCAGCATAACTCAGTAAAGTATACTAGGTATATTTAACCCAGCATAACCCAGTAAAGTCAAACAATGTGACTTATTTCCATGTACAGTGGACCCCCGAGTAACGAAAAAACTTCATTCCAGAAGCCAGCTCAAGTG
Organism: Cherax destructor; assembly: GCA_009830355.1. Classification (NCBI taxonomy): domain Eukaryota; kingdom Metazoa; phylum Arthropoda; class Malacostraca; order Decapoda; family Parastacidae; genus Cherax; species Cherax destructor. The sequence goes on along the minus strand of WNWK01009174.1, from coordinate 49,666 downwards.
CCATTACCGAACGAATTTACTCCCTTAAGGAATAATGTCACGTAGGTTAGTCTATTTCAAACCCCCAAAAATACACTTCCACAAGGACTTACAATATTATACTTACATAATTGTACGATTTCCGGGGTGTTCGTTACTTGGGGGTCCACTGTATTATGGAGTATTACACTCTGAAACAATTATAATATTATAAGTATTCTTGTACAGTGGACCCTCGCAATTCGAACACTCCAAAACATACCCTTTTATGTACAGTAGACCCTCATTTAGCACGACTTTATGTTGCGCGTTTTGGGTTTACATGATTGAAGAATTGCGGCACAGTTTCATCTAACACGACGTAAACCTTATATTACACGATTCGCTGGAGGGGAAAATTTTTTGAGCGCGCGGTTGCCTGCGGTGGGTTAAACCATTGAGTTAGTGGGGGAGTCCTACTGCTATCCCCAGCCACCCTCAATCACCCACGCATCCCTCCCAGCGTTCAGTTTGATTCATAAGCGTGCAGGACAACAATAATCGGGAAGCTCGCTGTGTTTATTTACATACATTTTCTCATTTTCATTGCATTTTGATAAATCTTTGTACACATAAAAAGAGGTAAACATAAGTCTGACTGACTTGACTGAATGACTTACTGATTTGACTGAATGACTTATTGACTTGACTGAATGACTTACTGACTTGACTGAATGACTTACTGACTTGGCTGAATGACTCACTGACTTGGCTGAATCACTTGACTGACTTACTGAATCACTTGACTGACTTACTGAATCACTTGACTGACTTACTGAATCACTTGACTGACTGACTTACTGAATCACTTGACTGACTGACTTACTGAATCACTTGACTGACTGACTTACTGAATCACTTGACTGACTGACTTACTGAATCACTTGACTGACTGATTTACTGAATCACTTGACTGACTGATTTACTGAATCACTTGACTGACTTACTGAATCACTTGACTGACTTACTGAATCACTTGACTGACTTACTGAATCACTTGACTGACTTACTGAATCACTTGACTGACTTACTGAATCACTTGACTGACTTACTGAATCACTTGACTGACTTACTGAATCACTTGACTGACTTACTGAATCACTTGACTGACTTACTGAATTACTTGACTGACTTACTGAATGACTTGACTGACTGAATGACTTAAAGTTAGACACTCTAGTACAACCATCGACTTCAGTATCAGAACCTCTACCATCCACCTCAGCCCAGTAGGGCCACAGCATAACTCTCCACTCTCTTTACAATCATCCACAAACATCATTACCCACAATTTAAGGTAAGAAATTGTTATGGGGTATTATGGACTTGTTATGGGGGCTATGGAACCCAGCATGTATTGTTGTAATTAAATAACATGAATACCTAATATTGAATTAATCAGAAGTACTGCTTGGGAGGTTTAAAGGCTTGGCCATCCTTAAAACTTAAGAAGCTGGATTAGACTGATTTTCTCAATAAAATAGGTTATATAAATAAATGAACATTTTTTATAAGTACTAGTTATAAGTTGCATGTCTCATTGTAATAACATAAGATATATTGAGAGTACATGGAGGATGTGCAAAGTGATGTGTTTATGTTTGAGGGGGAGGAGCTTAGACAGACTCCTGTTTTCCCACAATCCCTTGCTCCTGGAACATGGCTGATGCTGTGAGCTGGTATTGTAAAATGCTGACCTTAACTTGGTTTCTGGGCTGAATGAGTGCCCAAAAGGTAATGGGGTTTGTGTAGATCGATGTTGCCATGATATTCTGTGATCTTCAGTGTATCAAAACACTGGGGTTAGGAGTGATGTGGAGAAAATGGGATGTTTAGAGTGGAGGTGAATCACCATGTGACTGATCTGGTAGTGTATGTTAATATAAATAAGATCTGTATATATATGTTGATCCATGAATATATATATTTTTGTATAACATGGTGGTTTAAATAACCCATGGAGAGGGCAGGAGAAGTTTTCAGATACAGCAGTTAAGCCTGAGTAAGTATCATTTTAGCCTATAAGTATCTTCCTTTTACCCTAAGACCTTTTAAGTAAATACCCTATGCTAGTACATGTAGAACCTTGATGATAAATAAGGAAAAAATAACATAACAGAAATACTATTATTTCTATTGCATTTGTAGTCTTAAGCAGTAATATATCACGACAATGAACTACAATTACATATTCGCCTTCAATTTTTGCAAGATCTGTTGGTCTAAAAAAACTTGTTTGGCTTTTTGGGGACTCCCAGGAACATAACCCTATTTTTCCCATAAGTTCTTCTAATTATCTAACACGATTTTACCTAACACGATGTTTTCAGGACCGTAACTACCGTGCTAAATGAGGGTCTACTGTAAGTTTATTATTGTAAGTGCTTTTATAAGTGTATTTTTGGGGGTCTGAAATGATCTAATCTAATTTACATCATTCCTTATGGGAATAAATTTGTTTGGTAACAGCACTTGAACAGCATTCTGGAATGAGGGTGAGTTTTGGAGTGTTCGAATAACGAGGGTCCACTGTACAGTGGACCCCCGAGTTTCGGTCACCTCGGAAATCGTACAATTATGTAAGTGTAATATTGTAAGTGCTTTTGTAAGTGTATTTTTGGGGGTCTGAAATGGACTAACCTACTTGACATTATTCCTTAAGGGAGTAAATTCGTTCGGTAATGGCACTTGAGCAGCCTTCTGGAATGAATTATGACCGAAACTCAGGGGTCCACTGTATATACATGTAGTAATAGAAGACCAAAATAGTAAAAAATAAATAGAATAAAAACAATTATACTGTATATGTAGTGTACAGTGGACCCTCGGTTTTTGTTCACCTCCAAACTCTAACAATTATGTAAGTGTATTTTTGTAAGAGCTTTTGTAAGTGTAATTTTGGGGGTCTGAAACGACTAATCTAATTTACATTTGTCCTTATGGGAACAAATTCGTTCAGTAACGGCACTCGAACAGCATTCTGGAAAGAATTTTCAACGAAAACCGAGGGTCCACTGTACA
>WNWK01009174.1:0-46527 GCA_009830355.1 Cherax destructor | reverse complement strand
AAATAATTTTTTTTTAAAATTTTGCATGAAATGAAGTTTGGAAGGGCCTGGGTCAAAGGGTTAAAACACCTTATCTCGTTAACCTTTCCCCACCCCTTAAAACATTTAAAAACTATACCTGGAGAGAGTTCCCGGGGCCAACGCACCCGCGCCGTCTGGCCGGGCCTCACGGATCGGGGCCTGATAACAAGCTGTTCTGTGGGCCACAAAACCCCGCGATAAAACACAGCCCGGCTGGTCGGGTACTGATTTTGGTGCCGTCGGCCTGTTTTAAGACAGCCGGGGGTCTTTAAACCCTCTTAGGGGATGGGAGGCAGTTAAAAGTTTTGGGGCCCCCTGCCTTTTGTGTTCTCTTATGTTCAAATTGCCCCCCCTGCTTTTCTTTGGGGGGATTTTTGCATTGTTTCCCGAGGAATAATGTTCAGAGTTTTGGTAGTGTCTTTTTGCAAAAGAAAACGGGGTCGGTTTAAAAGGGTCCATCAGCAAAAAGGGGAAGATAAAGAAAGGAAAAACAAGACCGTTGGGGGAAAATTTTGCTGATCGTTGATAGAGGGGAAAACAACAGAATATGTCAACAGACACGGAAACCCTGAAAGCCACGAGGAGCAGGAAGTCTCCCAAGATACCCGGGGAAAGAAAAAGGGGCCATGCGAAGCGGGGCGGGGGTCTCCCAACCTCAACATTGGTGACGAAGGCCAGAAACCTTCTCAGTTTAATAGAAATGTTTGTTATTTGCAGGTCAGACCATTTTTGCCCGGGTTGGGGTGGGTAGCAAAAAATCCCTGAAATTTAAACCTCATAAGAAAAGGAAGGTCATGATCGATGCGAGAGGCCTGTTTATTTCCCGTACGCCATGAACAGGGGCCCAACAAAAAAAAATATCTTTGGCTGCAGAGATACGAGTAACCAAAGCAGATACCAAGAACTAGGGGGTGAGGTGTATCACTTTACGGATAGCCCGTAGCTAACTAAGGGAGTCTGAAACGACCACAAATGGTGACACAGGCATAGATGCAATACGGATAAGTGCTACAAGAATGGCATACAATTCAGCAGTAAATATGCTAGCCGAGGGTAATAGATGCCCTCGCACGATGCTGTCCGAAAACACTGCTGCGAATCCGATGCCATCAGATGACTTTGAACCATCAGTGCATACTGCGATGGCATGGGAATGAGAACGAAAGTGATCTAGAAAAAAAGAGCGAGAAGCCACCGTAGGTAGTCTGACTTTCGCGCAAGGTAGAGGAATAGAACAGACACGGACAGCAGGAACTTCCCAAGGGGGTAGGGGAAAGGAGATGTTACATGAACATATAGAGGTGGTAGCTGAAGGGAAGACAGGAGGGAATGTAGACGAAGAGAAAAGGGACGAAGTAAACAGGGACGACGAACAAATAAAGAGCGTCTACTAACATCTGTAACAATCCTATACATGGAAGGAATGCGGAGGTCATGAGAGCGAACATAATAGCGAATGCAATGTGCATCACGACGATTGGACAAGGATGGAATGTTCGCTTCTACATAGAGGCTCTCAACCAGGGAAGAACAAAATGCACCAAGGCATAAGCGTAATCCCTGGTGATGGATGGGATTAAGGATGGAAATAGCAGCAGGGGAGGCCGCCGAATATATCTGGTCACTATAATCGAGTTTCGATACACTTAGGGCTGAATGCAGAGGAAGGAGAGTTCTACAATCAGCCCCCCATGAAAGATGTGGGAGGGTTTTAAGGAGGTTCAGCCGGCTGTGAGAAGTTGCCTTCAAAGAGGTAATGTGAGGTTTCCAGGACAATCAACGGTCAAACAGGAGGCCGACAAACCTGACTGTATCACGTTCTGGGATATGTGAGCCGTATAGGTACAACGGATGATCAGAGACCACTGAACGTCTAGTAAACGTAATTTGATGAGTTTTGCTACTAGAAAATTTAAACCCTGAGAGGTGGCCCAATTGGAAACTCGGTTGACGGCATGCTGGAGTTAAACTGCAATGAGGTGACAGTCAGCACCCGCACAAGCTATAGCAAAGTCATCCATATAAAGCGATGACCAAATGTTGGATGGGAGAACTGATGCCAGATTATTTATAGCAAGGAGAAATAGTGTTGTGCTCAGAACACAACCCTGGGGGACACTTTAGCTTGGAGCTTGGACAAAGTCCGGGGAAAGCTTATTACTAACCCGGACATGGAAATGTCTTTCAGTTAAGAAAGCCTTAAGTAAAAATAGTAGATTGCCTCGAGGCCTAAGGAGTGGGCCTGGGTCAAGATATTATACTTCCAAGTTGTGTCATAAGCCTTCTCAAGATCGAAAAAGATGACGATAACCGAGTGGTTATTGGCAAAGGCATTACGAATATACGTATCCAAGCTCAGTAAGGGGTCAATGGCAGAACGGCCCTTATGAAAGCCATATTGACTAGTGGAGAGACTACTGTGAGTCTCTAAATACCACATCAAACGTCTATTGACTAGACGTTCCATCACCTTGCAAACTGCACTGGTAAGAGCGATGGGACGGTAGTGGGAGGTATCAAGTCCCATAGTACCTGGTTTGCGAAAAGGAAGAACAATAGCAGACTTCCACAGTTGGGGAATAACTCCTTGCGACCATATGAGATTAAAGAGTCGTAAGAGGACAGTAAGAGGAGACTGATGTAAATGCTGTAGCATACGAATATGTATGCCATCTGGCCCAGCTGCCGATGATCGGCAAGCAGAGAGTGTTGCTTCCAGTTCTTGAAGGGTAAAAGGCACATTATAAGATTCTTCTCTGAGAGAAGAAAAATCTAAGGACTTTAACGCGCTGGCAGACTTAGAAGAAAGGAACGAGGGGCATAGATGGAGCCCCTGAGAAATGCGGACAAGATGATTACCAATTTCAGTGGCAACAGCAAGAGGGGTGTGCTATATCGACACCGGCAACCTGAAGAAAAGGAGCCGGGTCAGGGGAGAATTTACCACTCAATTTCCACACTTTCTTCCAGACTGCACTCATCGAGGAAGCCGAAGTGACGGTGGAAACGTAATCTCGCCAGCAAGTGCATTTAGCATCACGTATGACATGGAGCGCAATTGCTCTCTTCTGCTTAAAATCAAGGAGTCTCTCTGTGGTTCTGTTATACCGATACCTGCCCCACGCAACGCATTTCAAACGTACTGCCCGAGCACAAGCAGGAGACCACCAAGGCTCGCACTTCTGAGAATGCTTGCCCGAGGTTTGGGGGATAGAATGTGAAGCTGCCGTGAAGACAGAGGACGAAAAAGATGTAAAACCTCATCAATGAAGGACGAGGAAGAACCTCATGAAAGGCAGTAAGTTGTACATAAAGGTCCCATTTCGCCCAGTCAAATTGCCAGCTTGGGCTACGAGGAGGTGGAGAATACAAAGGGGACCTAAGGATGATTGGGAAATGATCCCTATCATGCAAGTCCGGGAGGACAGACCAGGTGAAGTCAAGGACAGTTGATGAAGAGCAGATGGAAAGATCGATGCAGGAGAAAGAATGAGTTAGGGGATCAAAATGGGTAGGAGTACCCGTATTTAAAACATGGAGGTTGAGAGAAGCAAGAAATGCCTCCAACTGAACGCCACGGTAGTCACAGTGCGACCCTCCCGAAAGAAAATGGTGTGCGTTAAAATCGCCAAGTAATAGAACTGGTGGCGGCAAGGAAGAAACCATAAAATCAACATCTGGGATAGACAATGCTCGCGAAGGGGAGAGATATAAAGAACAGAGTGTATACCACTTATTCAAGTGGATACGGACTGCGGTGTAATGTAGAGAAGAATGAACATAGAGCTGACGGTATGGAACACCAGTGCGTATAAGAAAAGCACTTTCATTAAAGGATCCATCGGAAAAAGGATCCGATGAATATAACAAATCATAGCCTGAAAAGGGCCGGATAACAAAAATTGCAATTTGGGTTCTTGCAAACACACTAACAGGGGAAAACTGGGAGAGCAACACCTGAAGCTCACCCCAGTTACCCCTGAGGCCTCGGATATTCCACTGCAAATACGCCATGATGCATGGAGAGAAAGATATAAGTCGAAGTTAGAGGTATCTATGGACTAGGGTTAGAAAAGTCCACGTGTGGAGGCAGCGGAAGGCTCGTAATCAGAGAAGGAGTGGGCCGCTGTGAAGGAAGGAGGGGTGTAGATGAAGAGAGAGGAGGGGGAACTGAAGGTGGAGCGGTGTCCATCAACGTTCCAGACTCTGCAATAAATTCTGCGATAGCTTCCACATTTTTGGAAGACAAAGATGCAGAATGTGGTACTACATTAGAAATGGAAGGAGAGTGAGCAACAATCGGGGAGACTATAGACTGTACTAAAGTAGAGGGCGAGGAGATGGAAGAGGAAACTGTAGAAGGGGCTTGGGAGGGGACAGGAGTGGAAGTGGCTTGGGGAGGGACAGTCAGGGAAGGAACTTGAGAGGGGACAGGGGATGAAGATATTGTACGAGGAGGAGGATGAACCTCCACACACGTTACAGAACTAATTGGAGGCGAAGAACCCGGCAATAGGGATTTTTTGCCGGACTTATGAGAAGAGGGCGCGGAGGTATAGGCGAAGGACTAGGATGTGTAGACTCAGAACTGTGCGAATGAGTAGAGGAAGGAATGTGAACAGTATGGGATGCTGATGTAGGGACCTCGGAGCCAAGAACATCAAAAGGATTCGAGACAGGGGTGACTGAGGATGTTGTAACCACAGAGGAAGTCAAGAAAGTTGGGACCCCAGAAGTGGGGCGACGTTTAGCAATGCGAGAATAGGAAATATGGGGAAGTCTCCCTTGAAGGCGTAGATGAGAGACGGCCATAGCATATGAGAAGCCTTCCACCTCTTTTAGACAACGGATTTTCCTCTCATTCAGGTAAACCTGACAACGGCGAGAGTAGATGGATGTGCCTCATGACAGATAAGGCAAGAGGGAGGTAAAGTACAAGAAGGACTGGCATGGTCGTCGGCACCACAGACTGGGCATTTCGCCATGGACCTGCAATATTTCGCTGGATGACCAAAATGCCAGCAGTTTCTACACTGTTGTGGTGTAGGGGTCACCTTTCGAACTTGCAAATGTTGACCTGCAATGTAGACCGAAGGTGGGAGTTCATGGCAGTCAAACGAGCTATATTGCAAGGATTCCGTCTTCGCTTATTGGCAGGGAGGACAAAAGTGTCAACCTTAAGGACAGGGAGTTCTTGGAGCTCAAGCTGCTCCAAAATGTCATCACCACATGTCTGGAAATTCCGTTGGACAATGGTGTGGGGTAAAATGACAGTACCACTACAAGAATTAAGAGAATGATGCTTGTCAATAGTGATAGGAATAGTATCTATGGTCATAAGAAGAGAAAGATTGCGAGCTTGGCCAGCATTTTAGACCGTGATGATGCGAGTGCCGCTCTTGAGAGCGTGAAATGAGATATCTTTACCAACATGGCATAGCAGAGCCTTACCAATACTATGATCAGTTGGTAGTTGGAGTAGTCGGTCTTAGAGTAAAAAATTTTGTCCATTGAGTAGTGTGAAACAAAGTGTTTAAGGGGAGTGCGCGACGTGCTGGTCGTTTCTGAGATGAACGAGAAGGAAGTGTCGAATCGTCATGTAAGGGTCTTGGTCCTTTGGATGTGGGACCGGGGGTGGTCCGATGGGAGATGGGCGAGCGATCCGAAAATTGCCGCACCGTAGAGGGAGAAGCCGGAATGAAGGTCAGAGAAGAGCGAAGGTCAGATATGTCAAAAGGGCCGGTCGGAACTCCGGTACCTGAAGCAGGTGACGAACCGGCACCAGCAAGAGGTACAGGGGTATTAGAGATGTCCGAAGAGTTGTCCATTAACGAGGCAGGGTCAGTACTGGGTGCGGTATCAGGAAAGGGCCCAGGGGTAGGTTCACAGTTTAGGGCATCCATGGTTAGGTTCACGGGCTAGGGCATCCATGGTTAGGTTTCTTTTTTCTTTTTCTTTTTAAGAAAAAAAAATGAAAGAGAAGAAAATAAAAAATAAAAAAAATAAAAAAAAGGGGGGAACGTGGAGGAATAGCTCCTAGGAGCGATCCGGGATAGCAACCTCACATCCACCAAGCTACCTCGGCTGACAAAAGAGGGCGGCCGGATATCCGCCACAAAGCATACCTCCTTCGGTCACCACCCCTGGAATCCGAAAGGTGGCCTCTAGAAATACACCTGTCGCCCGAAAGATACCAAAGCCACCCCCGGGAGACCGGGAGGAAGGGGCATCCCGGGCGATCCAGATTCCACGGCAAACTACACCACCGCCAAGAAACTCAACGGAAAGGGGAAGACCACGGTACCCTTTCCCCTACCTAGGAACTAGAATGCCTGTGGAGGGAAGCTCCCCGGAGAAAAATGGGAAGGAAATAAGGAAGGGATGAGGAGGAGGAGGAAAGGGAAAAGGGAGGATGGGGAAGATGGGAAAGGGAAGGGGGGATTGGGGCATAATTAGGTTCGGTCTGAGGAAGAAGACCAAGAGGTCCAATTCCTCAGACCGATAGCCTCTTTACCACGACAAAGAGCCGAGTCTTTTGTTTTCATAGGGAGTGATTTTCGTGTGCAAGTTTGGTACTAATCCCTATTAGATTTTCAAAGTATTTATAATCATGTATCTCTCCTGCCTGCATTCTAGGGAATACAAGTTGAGGAACTTCAGGCATTCCCAGTAACTGAGGTGATTTTTCGCAGTTATGTGTGCTATAAAGGTTCTCTGTACATTTTCTTGGTCAGCAATTTCACCTGCCTTGAAAGGTGCAGTTAGTGTGCAGCAATATTCCAGCCTAGATAGAACAAGCGACCTGAGGAGTGTCATTATGGGCTTATCATCCCTAGTTTTGAAGTTTCTCATTATCTATCCTGTCATTTTTCTAGCAGATGCGATTGATACAATGTTATGGTCTTTGAAGGCGAGATCTTCTGACATGATCACTTCCAGGTATTTGACATTAGTTTTCGCTCTATTGTGTGGTTGTAAATTCTTTTATACTATGATGAAGTTTTAATTTTTTCCTAAAGTTTTCCATATCAGAGTAATTGAAATTTCTCATCATTCAACTTCATGTTGTTTTCTACAGCCTATTTAAAGATTTGGTTGATGTCCTCCTGGAGTCTTGCAGTATCTTCAATGGAGGACACTGTCATGCAAATACGGGTGTCATCTGCAAAGGAAGACATGGTGCACTGGCTTATATCCCTGTCTATGTCCGATATGAGGATGAGGAACAAGATGGGAGCGAGTACTGTGCATTGTGTAACAGAGCTTTTCACTGTAGCTGCCTCAGACTTTACTCTGCTGACTACTACTCTTAGACAATGTATCTATTGTAGTAGAGTAATTATAGATTCTATCTTAGCCAACTTTTCCTGTTATTCCTTTATCAGGCATTTTGTGGGCTATTACACCATGGTCACACTTGTCAAAGGCTTTTGCAAAGTCTGTGTATATTACATCTGCATTCTGTTTGTCTTCTAGAGCATCCAGGACCTTGTCATAGTGGTCCAGTAGTTGGGACAGACAGGAGCGACCTGCTCTAAACCTACGCTGCCTGGGTTGTGTAACTCATGGGTATCTAGATGGGTGGTGATCTTGCTTCTTAGAACCCTTTCAAAGATTTTTATGATATGGGACATTAGCGCTATCGGTCTGTAGTTCTTTGCTATTGCTTTACTGCCCCCTTTGTGGAGTGGGGCTATGTCTGTTGTTTTTTGTAGCTGTGGGACGACCCCAGTGTCCATGCTCCCTCTCCATAGGATGTTAAAAGCACGTGATAGGGGCTTCTTGCAGTTCTTGATGAAGTCTGGGTCTGGGGCAGAGTGCATCTGCATGTCATTTATCGCCTTTTTGAAGTCATTTGGCATCAGGATAATATGAGATAGGTGTGTATCTACCAAATTCTGGGGTTTTCATAAAAAAATCAATTAGGTCTTCAACATGCATTTGCAAAATATTATGAACATAAGTAAAATTCTCTCATCAATATAATCAATATATACTTACTCTCAGTATATGTATTCATCTCAAAGCTAATCACTCCATTGTATCCACCTAAGGTTAATAATCAACAATTCGTCCCTTAAAGACTAATTATAAGCATATAGCATGACTTAATAGAATACTCTTCCTTGTATTCATTGTAACTCATCTAATGACCATATACAGTGGACCTCGGGGTCATGTAAAACTTCATCTAAGTCTGCTCAGCTCCATTATCACGAATTACCTTAAGGTAAAATGTCACGAGGTTAGTCTATTTCAGACCCTAAAAATACACTTCACAAGCACTTAAATATTATACTACAGTTCTGTATCGATTGGTTTACAAAACTCGGTCCACTGCAGTGGAACCCTGTTGAAAACACCCGGAAATCTGTCAGCATGTACAGATATATTTAGGAAATGCGTAGGTAGCATTCAGACAAATAACTTCCCAAATGACATTTTTCTTAAAATATGTCATGACTTACAGGCTTTACAATATTTCAACTCGGGGTTCCACTGTACAGTGGACCCCGAGTTTGTAAACACTCGATCCTGAAGTCTGCTCAAGTGCCATTAGAACAATTTAATCCCTTAAGGAAAATTTCACGAGGTTAGTCATTTCGACCAAAATACATTTCCACAAGAACTTACAAAATTATACTTACATAACTTGCACTGATTTGGTATTCGTTAACCGAGGGTCCACTGTATACTGTTATTGCCTTATTAATCATAAGTTAATTTTAAGCTTGCCCAAAATGCTCTGCATATAAAGGGGCTTTTGGCATGTACACCCAACTATTATATTTCTTTGTACAAACAGGTATCATGTCAAAATAAAATATTATTATTATTATTATAATGTCTGCGAGTGGTTTCACAACAGGTTCATGTGATGCCTGTGTACAGTCATCAACATTGTTATATCTCTTGTCATTCCACTGCAAGACCGTCATGTCACTGGTATTAAATACCTGCACTTCGTTAGTATCCAGCACTCTGGTGAATGATGGCACATGTTTTGTTTCCTCTCACTGTCCTACACGTCTTGGAAATTGAAAAGTGAAAGGCTTGTGTACAAGTTATGTGTAAACAGGGTATGCCCCTTACCTAGATATACCTCCATCATATTCTACACAACTGTACCTTACCTATACACACGCATCCCGCACATATAAAAAAGAGAGGAGCTTATGATGACGTTTCAGTCCGACTTGGAACATTTACAAAGTCACACTAACACAAAAGACAGGTAGAAGGGGTATTTATAGGCAGGCAGACAGGAGAGGGCACAAGAAAGTGGTGGAGGGGTAATAATGGAGGTAGTAGTGGTAGTGGTAGTAGTAGTAGTGGAGTCAGTCATATTCTAAGGAAAGGAGCACTGCAATGAAGCTGGTGGCCCGCATAGGGTAAGGACAAGACCACAGAGGGGGGAAAATAAAATAAAGAAGGACAAATACAAGGCAAAAGAAAAGAAAGAAAACCCAGAGGAGAAAGGAGAAAGAGGAGAAGGGGAAAGATATAGAAGGGGAAGGAATCAGGTTAAGTCACGGGTGTTCTGAAGATTGGAGCATTTAACAATGTAATGGGAGAGGAAAGCATCTACAGAGACAAAGCCAGGGCTAAGATTCATACAGGGAAAGTTGTGTATAAGGGAGGATTCAACCAGGTGGTGACTGTGAAAGTTGGACGTAGGGTAGACAGTTTTAGCAGAAGACCAATCAATAGGATGACTGTGATCTCTGACATGTTGTTGTGTGTGTATTGTTCCAGTCACGGTATTGTGCCTTTTTTGTTATTTATGTACCTTACCTAGATATACCACCATCATATTCTACACAACTGTACCTTACCTAGATATACCACCATCATATTCTACACAACTATACCTTACCTAGATATACCACCATCATATTCTTCACAACTGTACCTTACCTAGATATACCACCATTATATTCTACACAACTGTACCTTACCTAGATATACCACCATCATATTCTACACAACTGTACCTTACCTAGATATACCACCATCATATTCTACACAACTATACCTTACCTAGATATACCACCATCATATTCTTCAAACTGTACCTTACCTAGATATACCACCATTATATTCTACACAACTGTACCTTACCTAGATATACCACCATCATATTCTATACAACTGTACCTTACCTAGATATACCACCATCATATTCTACACAACTATACCTTACCTAGATATACCACCATCATATTCTTCACAACTGTACCTTACCTAGATATACCACCATTATATTCTACACAACTGTACCTTACCTAGATATACCACCATCATATTCTACACAACTGTACCTTACCTAGATATACCACCATTATATTCTATACAACTGTACCTTACCTAGATATACATACCTCCATCATATTCTTCACAACTGTACCTTACCTAGATATACAGTGGACCCCGGTTAACGGCCGGCTCCAAACACTAACAATTATGTAAGTGTATTTTTTAAGTGCTTTTGTAAGTGTATGTTTGGGGGGTCCAAAAAGACTACTCTAATTTACATTATTCCTTAAGTTAAATTCGTTCGGTAACGACACTTGAACAGCATTCTGGAACGAATTATGCCCGTTAACCGGGGGTCCACTGTACCTCCATCATATTCTACACAACTGTACCTTACCTAGATATACCACCATCATATTCTTCACAACTGTACCTTACCTAGATATACCACCATCATATTCTACACAACTGTACCAGAGACCTAGTGTGCCATGTGTATTTTCAATAGTTTGTTTTCCTGTATACAAATGATGTCTGGCACTATTCCAGTTTCATAATCACACTCCATAAATAGTTTGATACCAAACCGATGTTGTTTGCTTGTTATATATATCTTGTTTAAAGGAAAGTCTTCCTTTGAATAAAACCAGAAACTCATTTATGACAACATTCTTGAATAAACAAAAGTAATAACTGAATTTATTTTTCAGCTCCATAATAACTTCCAGTATTGTGTAGAGCAAATTATGTGTGAGGATTGTTTTTATCAGAGAAGTGCAACATAGACAGCAACAATGTCTCTAAGGATTGTTTTTATCAGAGAAGTGCAACATAGACAGCAACAATGTCTCTGAGGATTGTTTTTATCAGAGAAGTGCAACATAGACAGCAACAATGTCTCTGAGGATTGTTTTTGTCAGAGAAGTGCAACATAGACAGCAACAATGTCTCTGAGGATTGTTTTTATCAGAGAAGTGCAACATAGACAGCAACAATGTCTCTGAGGATTGTTTGTCAGAGAAGTGCAACTAGAGCAAAATGTCTCTGAGAATTGTTTTTATCAGACAAGTGCAACATAGACAGCAACAATGTCTCTGAGGATTGTTTTTGTCAGAGAAGTGCAACATAGACAGCAACAATGTCTCTGAGGATTGTTTTTGTCAGAGAAGTGCAACATAGACAGCAACAATGTCTCTGAGGATTGTTTTTGTCAGAGAAGTGCAACATAGACAGCAACAATGTCTCTGAGGATTGTTTTTGTCAGAGAAGTGCAACATAGACAACAACAATGTCTCTGAGGATTGTTTTGTCGAAAGTGCAACATAGACACAACAATGTCTCTGAGATTGTTTTGTAGAAGTCCATCATAGACAGCAACAATGTCTCTGAGGATTGTTTTTATCAGAGAAGTGCAACATAGACAGCAACAATGTCTCTGAGGATTGTTATTATCAGAGAAGTGCAACATAGACAGCAACAATGTACAGTGGTACCTCGGTTTACGATGGTCCCCAAACTCGCCTTTTTATGTAAGTTTATTTTTTTAAATGCTTTTGTAAGTGTGTTTTTTGGGGTCTAAAAGCACTAGTCTATTTTACATCATTCCTTATGGGGATAAATTCGTTTGGTAATGGCACTTGAACAGCATTCTGGAACGAAAAAATATCTTTAACCGAGGTACCACTGTACTTATAATAGTTATTTGATTGAGTATTATTATTATTATAATCAAATAGAATCGCTAAACCATGTTTGAGTAACAATATTGTTCATTACAGTGGACCCCCGACTAACGAACGCTCCATATAACGAAAAAATCGTGTAACGAACGCTTTTTTCGCAAAACATTTTTCTTGTGTAGCAAACATTACCTCGTGTAGCAAACCGTACCAGACCTGTCCACATGCCCTGCGCAAGCGCGGTGAGGCGGACAGGACGGCAGTCTCACGTTGTTTACACTTGAGTGAACAATACACAGCGTGCTCTTTCAAACATTCACAATACTTTTGTTGTGTTTATTGCTGGTTCAGTGATTGTCACTGTGAAGTAAGTCACCATGGGTCCAAAGAAGCTTCCTAGTGGCATCCCAGTGGTAGCATTCATGCAGGGAGTGTAGCATTCATGCAGGAGTGTAGCATTCATGCGGAGTGTAGCATTCATGCAGGGAGTGTAGCATTCATGCAGGGAGTGTAGCAGGCATGCAGGGAGTGTAGCAGGCATGCAGGGAGTGTAGCAGGCATGCAGGGATGTAGCAGGCATGCAGGGATGTAGCAGGCATGCGGGAGTGTAGCAGGCATGCAGGGAGTGTAGCAGGCATGCAGGGAGTGTAGCAGGCATGCAGGAGTGTAGCAGGCATGCAGGAGTGTAGCAGGCATGCAGGGAGTGTAGCAGGCATGCAGGGAGGTAGCAGGCATGCAGGGAGTGTAGCAGGCATGCAGGGAGTGTAGCAGGCATGCAGGGAGAGTAGCAGGCATGCAGGGAGTGTAGCAGGCATGCAGGGAGTGTAGCAGGCATGCAGGGAGTGTAGCAGGCATGCAGGGAGTGTAGCAGGCATGCAGGGAGTGTAGCAGGCATGCAGGGAGTGTAGCAGGCATGCAGGGAGTGTAGCAGGCATGCAGGGAGTGTAGCAGGCATGCAGGGAGTGTAGCAGGCATGCAGGGAGTGTAGCAGGCATGCAGGGAGTGTAGCAGGCATGCAGGGAGTGTAGCAGGCATGCAGGGAGTGTAGCAGGCATGCAGGGAGTGTAGCAGGCATGCAGGGAGTGTAGCAGGCATGCAGGGAGTGTAGCAGGCATGCAGGGAGTGTAGCAGGCATGCAGGGAGTGTAGCAGGCATGCAGGGGAGTGTAGCAGGCATGCAGGGAGTGTAGCAGGCATGCAGGGAGTGTGAGCAGGCATGCAGGGAGTGTAGCAGGCATGCAGGGAGTGTAGCAGAGCATGCAGGGAGTGTAGCAGGCATGCAGGGAGTGTAGCAGGCATGCAGGGAGTGTAGCAGGCATGCAGGGAGTGTAGCAGGCATGCAGGGAGTGTAGCAGGCATGCAGGGAGTGTAGCAGGCATGCAGGGAGTGTAGCAGGCATGCAGGGAGTGGGGATTCCCCTTCCAAACACTAACACCCTCCTCCTGTCGTCCTCCCTATCTTCCAGATGCCTGCAACTCTCTTCAATAAAGGTAAATAAATGTTATTTATTAATTTGTTTTTTATTATTTAGTATTAGTAGTAGTATTTATAGTTTTAATAATGTTGTTTTGTGTATGTAGAACTATAATTAAATGTATTTTTGTGAATATTTTTGGGTGGAACGGATTAATTGCATATACATTATTTCTTATGGGAAATAAGGTTTCGAATTACGAACTTTTCGTGTTAAGAACTAGCTCCTGGAACGGATTAAGTTCGTCAGCAGCAGCAGCGGCAGCATCCTAGCAGCCCTTATTCTCCAAAAAACTCAGCGCTCATCAAAGCTTGTGATGTCCTAATTGAAGGTACAACTGCACAAACCCACGTAGATCACAAAATGACCCAAGAATACTAGAAATGCTACCCAAACCTTAACAAAATTGAAGATCTAAGGAAGACAGCCCTGCAAACCCAAACATCGCCCGCGCTGCCAGACGAACGCCTAACCCAAGCTAAAGGAAATAAAGCCTCCTCCATAGCTTCACTAGTGATACTATGAGCGGAAATCGCAGAGGAACCAACAACAGTACCAAGAAACCAATGCTAAGGACTTTGAAACACAACATGTCTACACAACAGAAAGCCGGTACATCAACAACCCCCACACCCCCGCCCGGGCCCTGACGACAACAATAACACCACCGACCATGGCTGATTCTCCCACCAACCCCACCAGCTTCGTAGGATTCCTTCCTGGGCACCAAGGTATGACTACTCCTGATCCTATTAGGGAATACATCATTGCCCTTGAAGCTGAAAACATAGACATCAAAGCAAAACTAGTGAAATATGAATCCAAGCTAACTAACCTCGAGATCAAGATCCAAAACCTTGAAGAGAAGATCACATTGGGAAATACTGACACAGAAAATACTCTACAAACAGCTATAACCAGTCACACCGATCAAATAACAACTCTGAATATGAAGGTGGAAGAAGCAATCAAGGACTGGAATAACAACATGCACACTCGACTTGATGAATATCTTGATTTTCAAGATGACAAAACCGAACAAGATAACTTGTCTGATGCAGTTATAATAAACAGCAACCACATTCCCAGAGACATAACTCAATCCCAGTGCAAGGAAACTGCTATCAACATATTACAAGACCACCTACAAGTTAATGTGCAAAGTAATGAAATCAAAGAAACACGATTGCTAGGAAAACAAGGTAAACCTAGTATAATGATCAGACTTCACTCATATGATACAAAAAAGGACCTAATTAAATCAGCAATTACAATGAAAAGTGGAGTATACATCAACGAGTGCCTAACCAGGAAACGTCAAAACCTTCTGTTTAGGCTGAGAAAACTTAAACTGGAGAACAAAATCCATCAGTGCTTCGCTCGTGATGGGAAAATACTAGTTCGAAAAGTATCAACAGGTCAGCAATTTTCTATATCAAACGAACGTGATCTCACCAACTTCCTTAGACAAGCTGACATTACCATTACTGATTAGCCTATTGTCCTCAACACATAATATACGTGTGGTGTATTAGTGTATGTTACTACTACTTTGTGAAATTTTTTGTACTAACTTTATACTAGCTAGTACCAACTACCTCATACACTATGTACTTTACTTTTAGTGCTATTACTTGCTTAAACTTTATAATATAAATCAAATCTTGCTTTTAAGTTAATTTTATATCATATTTACTATCTGTCCATTTAATTTAATCCCCATTTATATATTCTCTTGAAATAGTTCCCAGCAAATCAATACCTAGTACTGCCTTTCATCCAATAATTCCTTTACTTGAAGCTTTAAAAAATAATTAAGGTGCTAATTCTGGTGCTAAAGTGTTTTACTCTTTTTATTTACTATTATATTCCCTAAAGTGTTAACTCTCATAATTAAGGTGCTAATTTTGGTGCTAAAGTGTTTTACTCTTTTTGTTTACTATCATATTCCCTAAAGTGTTAACCCTCATTGTTTACTATTATATTCCCTAGTTTTTATTTTTTTTAAAATCTAACTGCCACAGTTCTTATATTAATTTTTATTATAATAATTAAGGTGCTAACTCAGGTACTAATTTATTTTACTTTCATTGTTTGCTATCATTTTCCCTAGCTCCTTTATTCCTAGCTTTAGTAAACTACCATAGTTCAATTAATTGCATTTGTATAAATTGACTAAGGTACAAATTCACGTGCCAAGAACTCTGTCAAATATCCTATATCTCTACAAACTCTTATTAAAAATTTGTAATACAGTAGAACGTCATTTAGCACGAGATTATGTTGCACGTTACCGGTATTGCACGATTTAAGATTTGCGACACATTATCATCTTACACAACGTAAACATGATATTACACGGTTCGGCAGGAGGGGAAAAATTTTGAGCGCATGGTTATTTACTGCCTAAGAATCCTCATGCTTTGAGGAAAAGGGAATTTGTTGTTTTTCCTTCCTGCAAACTAAGTTTATTCAGATACACGGGGCCAGGAGCTGAGTCTCGACCCCTGCAACCACAATTAGGTGAGTACAGTTACATACATTATCATACATAGCAGCATATGTGTAGAGAACCTAGGATAACCCAAGTCAGTCAATGGAAATACTGTCACTCTTACTTTTTTGGGTTATCCTAGGTTCTCTACACATATGCTGCTATGTATGATAATCTTCGTAACTGTATCTGTGTATACCTGAATAAACTTACTTACAGTTTGTGGGAAGGAAAAACAAATAACCATTCTCACAAGCAGTCTTGTTACTACTACTGTTGTGGTTCAGCAGACACCACCCGCCTTACCCACCCACCACGGACCCCACCATCCCAGCATTCGTACGTATTTCATACGCGTCAAGAAGTCCTGGCTACAAGCCAGCTGTGTTTGTGAAGAATAAAATAAGAGTGAATTGTGTTTTGATCTTGAATTAACGAAGAAAACAAATATATTAGACAAGACATAACCCGTAGCCGTAATGAAGTGTTACTTTGTACACATAAAAAGATGTAAACATAAGTTTGTGTGACTGACTGACTTGACTGACTGACTGACTTGACTGACTGACTTGACTGAATGACTGACTTGACTGAATGACTTGATTGACTGACTGAATGACTTGACTTACTGAATGACTTGACTGACTTACTGAATGACTTGACTGACTTACTGAATGACTTGACTGACTTACTGAATGACTTGACTGACTTACTGAATGACTTGACTGACTTACTGAATGACTTGACTGACTTACTGAATGACTTGACTGACTTACTGAATGACTTGACTGACTTACTGAATGACGACTGACTTACTGAATGACTTGACTGACTTACTGAATGACTTGACTGACTTACTGAATGACTTGACTGACTTACTGAATGACTTGACTGACTTACTGAATGACTTGACTGACTTACTGAATGACTTGACTGACTTACTGAATGACTTGACTGACTTACTGAATGACTTGACTGACTTACTGAATGACTTGACTGACTTACTGAATGACTTGACTGACTTACTGAATGACTTGACTGACTTACTGAATGCTTGACTGACTTACTGAATGACTTGACTGACTTACTGAATGACTTGACTGACTTACTGAATGACTTGACTGACTTACTGAATGGCTTGACTGACTTACTGAATGACTTGACTGACTTACTGAATGACTTGACTGACTTACTGAATGACTTGACTGACTTACTGAATGACTTGACTGACTTACTGAATGCACTTGACTGACTTACTGAATGACTTGACTGACTTACTGAATGACTTGACTGACTTACTGAATGACTTGACTGACTTACTGAATGACTTGACTGACTTACTGAATGACTTGACTGACTTACTGAATGACTTGACTGACTTACTGAATGACTTGACTGACTTACTGAATGACTTGACTGACTTACTGAATGACTTGACTGACTTACTAAATGACTTACTGACTTACTAAATGACTTGACTGACTTACTGAATGACTTGACTGACTTACTGAATGACTGACTTACTGACTGACTTGACTGACTTAAAGTTAGACCCCTCAGTTCAACCATCGACTTCAGTTCAAGAATTCTACTATCCACCTCAGCCCAGTAGGGCCACAGCATAACTCTCCACTCTCTTCACAATCTTTAACAAACACCAGCACCCACAATTTAAGGTAAATACTATTATTTCTATTACATTTGTAGTCTTAAGCAGTAAAAACAACATAATACATCACGATAATGAACTACAATTACATATTCACTTTTATTTTAGAAGATCTGTTGGTCAAAAAAACCTGTTTGGTTTTTTTGGGGACTCCTGGGAAACGTAACCCTATTTTTCCCATTAGTTCTTTTAATTATTTAACACGAAATTATCTAACACGATTTTTTCAGAACGTAACTATCGTGCTAAATGACGTTCTACTGTACCTCTTCACAAAGTCTACATTGAAACAAGCTATTATACTGGTTATATTTCAGTGGTATTTTCAGTGGGCATTTCCTATCGGGTGACTTGTTGATGGGGAACGATATCCTTCAAGCGGGTATTGTAAGGAACCACTTGTGATTGATAATACCACTGATGATAATTATGCCATTGAAGCTTGTAGAGAAGCCTATATTATTTCCTCTCAGCGCAATTACTCGTGCTATGTCAAAGATACAGCAACAACCATCCTTGTCTCCTACTGAGTTAGTCGATGATAATGATTTGGGCTTGAATATGTTGTTCAGTATCTCTGCGCCGGGATCACTAGCACTGACCCCCGTCCACCATCCTAGTCAAGACACATCTGATGTTAAGATTCTAACTCATGACAAACTAATAAAGGATCAATTTGTTGATCAGTCTTTGGAAAAACTGAAAATATAGCAGTGACTGAGAGTGAAGCAAAGGATCTCGATAATTGTTACTATTATAGTAAGGGTGTACTAATGGAGAAAAGTACAAGTCAGAACAGCTGATAGTGTTTCCACCACAGTCAAGCATCTTGTTGTTTTACCAGTTACATTTCTGGAGCAAGCTTTTGATTTTGCTCACAATAGTCCCATGGGAGGACATTTGGGTGTCAGGAAGACACTAGGTAAACTGTCAAAACATTTCACTTGGCCGAAAATGAGGGACACTGTTGCTGATCATGTGCGACGTTTCCACGTCTGTCAGGTGACAGGCAAGCCAGCACACACTCCACCACCCGCACCGCTCATTCCAATAATTGTAGACGGTGAACCATTCCACGTCTTATCATAGATTGTGTTGGTCCTCTGCCTAGAACCAAGTTGGGGAACCAATACCTGTTTACAATAATGGATGCAGCTACACGCTTTATCCTGAAGCTATTCCTATGAGAAAATTAATGCTCGTGTTATTGTCAGAGCACTGATGAAATTTTTCTCTCAGGTTGGATTGCCACGAGATACAGTCGGATCAGGATCCAACTTCACTTCAAAGATCTTTCGAGAAGCATTTTCCCACCTAGGAACATTTTTCTAGAGACTGAGATGAAGGTATACCTTTTCTTCTGTTTGCTTTAAGAGAAAGTGAGCAAGAAAGTCTAGGATTTAGTCCGTTTGAGCTCATATGGACACCAAGTGCGTGGTCCTCTTGCTGTGTTGAAAGACGGTGGACAGGAAAATCTAATCCATCATTAACCACATTACCTTCATTCGCTCTTTTAAAGCAGATCAAGCAAAGACATTACTCAGAGCCAACAATAACATAACTATCTTCAATTACAATGTTAGATCTTTGAGCAAACATTATGATGACCTCACAGCTCTACTCCAATCCCTACAGACCACTATGTCAATCATAAACACTCACTGAGACCTGGCTAAAGCCTGATACTACAGATGTCTATGCCATCCCAGGTTACACAGCCATTCACAACTGTAGGACAGATCAGCTTTAGTGAAAAACTAGGTAACCTGATAACTGATGCACACATGAACAAAGACCATTTGCTGCTCACAGAAGATTTCAACATAAATCTCCTACATGACCAGGACCCACAGGTAACTGAATTCACAAACACTATGAGCAATCTTACAACCCAAATCAAAACTACAAGAATCTCCGAGACTAGTACCTCATTATTAGACCACATCTGGACTAACACTATATCCCCACTAAAATCAGGCATAACCACAGACAACACCACAGACTACTACCCTACCTTTCATAACCAACCTAGGCAAATGCCCCAAGATATTACAAAAGTTACCTTCAGACTACATAATGAGTCAGCTGTTAATAACTTTATAACAGCTATGACTAACATTGACTGGCATAATGAATTAGAAATATATTCAGATACTAATGAATGCATCAAGAATTTTCTTAAAAAAACCCACCACCTCTATAACAGACATTGCCCTAAAAAAACTAAACAGATCACAGCTAAGAGACTTAACAATCCCTGGCTAACACCCAGCTTCCTTAAATCCATTAACAAAAGGCACCAATATGAAAAACAATACAGAAGGGCTCTAATAACCAGAGAACAATCCAAACGCTACTCATCAACCCCTTACCAGCCTGATAAGAAGGTCCAAAAATTGTATTATGAGAACAGATTCAAGACCATAAAAGGTGATAAGAAACAGACCTGGAAAACCCTATCTGCAATTCTAGGAAATAAAAGATATCCAAGAACAATACCATCAAATTATCAAAAACAGATGAACCCTACTCTCACCAACTGAGACAGCAAACAGACATAATGTTTTCTTCCACCATAGGAAAGAATCTAGCGAGTAAAATCTCAAGCTCGAACACGCGGCCAACAGACTACCTCACCAACACCTACCCTAATACACTATTCCTATCTCCTACCAACCCAATTGAAGTCTCGCTCATAATCAACACCCTTAAAAACAAGGCAGGAGACATAAACAGCTTACCACCTTTTATGTACAAAAAGCTTCACAGGTACTGTCACCAATTATAGCAACACTATTCCATAAATCCATTGAAATCTTACCTTCCCATCAATTCTCAAAATAGCTAGGGTCCCCCCGATCCACAAAGGTGGTGATCAAACTGACTTGAATAATTATAGACCAATTTCTAATTTACCACTGCTTTCTAAAATCTTTAAAAAATTAATTCATAGACAGATCTATTCCTACCTCATCTCACACAATGTATTCAACCCTGTCAATTTGGATTCAGGACCAACAAGAGCACAAACGATGCTATTACACACATGTTAGAGTTAATATACACCGCACTTGAGAAGAAAGAAGTCCCGCGGGGAATCTTCATAGACCTACACAAAGCTTTTGATACAGTCGACCATGATTTACTGCTCACAAAATTAGCACACTATGGTAAAAGGGGCACCCACCAACTACCTAAAGTCATACCTTAGCAACAGAAGCCAATACGTGTACACAAATGGAGCGAACTCTTCCACACAACAAATTGCAGTCGGAGTCCTCAAGGAAGTGTCCTGGGGCCACCCTATTCCTCATTTACATAAACGACCACCAATGCATCACAACTACTCAAACCCATATTATTTGCAGATGACACAACATATGTCTTCTCTCACCCAAATCCAGTCATACTGGCCAACACTGTTAATGCCGAATTACAGAAAATATCAACATGGATGACGACAAACAAGCTTACCCCAATACTCACAAGACCTACTTCCTTCGGGTTTGGAAACAAAGCCACAAATGTTCCACTTAACATAACGCTCAATGGTTCACCCATCACAAGACTCACAAAGGGAAAATTCCTAGGTATCCACCTTGACAATAGTCTTAAATTCCAAACACACATACAACAAATTTCCAAGAAAATCTCAAAGACAGTAGGCATATTATCAAAGATATGCTATTATGTGCCACAATCAGCTCTCCTTGCACTATATCATTCACTTATCTACCCTTATCTCACCTATGGAATCTGTGCATGGGGCTCTACAACACTAAATCACCTTAGACCACTCATAACCCAGCAAAAGGCTGCAGTCAGGATGATAACAAATTCCCGCTCTAGACAGCATACTCCACCAATATTCAAAACTCTAAAACTATCACCAGAAAACATTCATACCTATTCATGTGCCTACTACATACACAAAACTCTACATGCTAATATCAACCTCTCCGCTCAAAATTCTCCTCAACAACTTTAATAGGTCCCACGGCCACAACACAAGACACAGATCACTTTTTGACATAACCTGAGTCCATACCAACCAATGTAAAAATTCTATGCACATAAAGGGCCCCAGAATCTGGAATTCATTACCAGTAAATATTAAGTTAACTTTGTCTGAAAATCAATTTAAGACTCTTCTCAAAATCACCTACTCACCCTAAACTAAATACTCATACTGTAAACTACTTTCAAAAATGCTCAATGTTATTTTCCTTAAGATAATCTCAATTTTATGTTATTATCCGCCTAAACACTTGTTACAATTTAATATCATCATAATGTCATTTCAAGAGTATAATATCATCATATTGTAAATTTGAAATAAACTATATAACCAGAATAAACTCAATAAATTTTCTAGTATTATGTACATAGTATATAAGTCATTAGATTAAGCTGCCCCTAATGCCATGGCATGCCAGTGGCTCTCCTTGCATTTCAGTTTTATGATTGTAACTAACAATATACAGTGGACCCCGGTTAACGAATACCCCGGAAATCGCATTATGTAAGTATAATTTGTGTTCTTGTGAGGTATGGGGGTCTGAAATAGACTAACCTCGGAGCAATTCGTAAGGTGTGGGCTAGATTCGTAGTGAAGTTTACGAATCTGGGGGTCCACTGTCAGTTGACCCAGTTTCGTAAAACTCCTCCTGAAGTCTGCTCAAGTGCCATTACCGAACGAATTTACCCTTAAGGAAAATGTCACATAGGTTAGTCTATAGACCCCCAAAAATACTTTCCACAAGCACTTTCAATATTATACTTACATATTATTATTATTATAATCAAATAGAAGCGCTAAACCACAGGGTATACTTACATAAATGTACGATTTCCGGGGTTTACGAAACTCGGGGGTCCACTGTATATGTATACTTGCAAAGAAATAAATTTTTTATTTATTTTATTTTATAAGGTGATGGCTCAGAAATTAGTACCAGGACATGCTCTACAAGCCAGGTATGATGGTCCCCTGGAAGTAGTGAAGAAGGTTAGTGACGTAAATTACCTAGTACGCACGCCTGGGAAGAGAAAATCCAACCATGTGTACCACATCAACCTGCTCAAGGCATACTACTCTAATCCTCTACCTACTGCATCTATTCTTTCTAGGACACAGGAAGGAAACGTCAGTCTGCCTGACATCTCTAGAGGTATAGAGGTGCGTTTAGAAAATTCAATGACTCTACAATCGCTAGATAATTTTCTAAGTAACCTTGATGCTGATAAAGCAAGTAATGTTAAGAACATGATTTTGCAATACCCTGAATTGTTTAGTGATGTTCCTAAACGATGTACTCTGGGAGTACATGACGTTGATGTACAGGGAGCACCACCTATTATGCAATCACCATATAGAACGAGTCCAACGAAACATAGAGCATTGAGAGAAGAAGTTGACTTTTTGTTATCTCATGGACTTATTGAGCGCAGTAAAAGTCCATGGGCCTCATCGTGCATTTTAGTGCCCAAGCCTGATGGTAGTTTCAGGATGTGCACTGATTACCAGAAAGTGAACTCTGTCACCTTGCCTGATGGTTACCCCTTACCTCGCATTGACGACCTTATTGATCATGTGTCAGGAGCACAGTATGTCAGCCGTTTAGATCTCTTAAGAGGATATAATCAAGTCCCGCTTACTGAACGTGCTCAAGAAATATCTGCTTTCACTGTTCAAGATGGATTGTTCAACTATCTCGTCATCCATTGCGTAATGCTGCCTATTCCAACATATTATGAACGAGTTGACCTATAACTTAGATGGAGTAGAGCCATCTCTGACGATTTAGTGATGTACAGCGACGAGTGGGAACAACACTTGACACGTCTCAGAGCTTTGTTTGAGAAACTGACACATTACAACTTCACTGTTAACTTGGCTAGTGTAGTTTTGGTCAAGCCAAGATTACCTATCTAGGGTTTTGTATAGGCCAAGGTGAGGTTGCTCCTATTGATGCTAAAGTTCGTGCTATTGCTGCTTTTCCAGTGCCACAGGATAGGAAGGGTGTGCAAAGATTCCTAGGTATGGAAGGATATTATCGCAGGTTCTGTCCCAACTTTGTGCAAGTCGCTGCTCCTCTCACTGAGCTCACTAGTAGCAAAGTCCAGTTCATCTGGACTCAAGATTGCTCTGATTCATTTACAAGGTTGAAGTGCTTGCTTTCCTCTGCTCCAGTTTTGCAGAGTCCTAATTTCAACCTACCCTTCTTTTTACATATAGATGCGAGTGGTTATGCAGTGGGTGCTGCACTGCTCCAAACGTCAACATCCACTGATATACTGCATCCTATATGTTACTATTCCTCTAAACTCAAACGACATCAGAAAAAAACTATGCCACTATTGAAAAAGAGGCTCTAGCTCTTGTGGTGTCATTGGAGCCTTTTGACGTATATTTGGGCACTTCTCATAAAATCAATGTATTTTCAGACCACAATCCACTCACCTATATTAACACCATGAAGAGTAAAAATGCTAGGATCATGAGGTGGGCTCTCAGAATCCAGCCATACTCAATAAGTATTAAACATATCAGTGGTCATTGTAATGTAATTGCTGACGCTCTGTCACGTCCTTAATTATCATTGATACATTAAAATTAACATTTTTGTGCCCAAAATACATTTTTGTTACTTGCAACTTTAATTAAATTAAGTAAAGTAAATGTAATCTCTATTTAGCCCATGTAATCATATGTACTCATGTCTAATTATGATGTTTTATATCAACAGTATTTTATGTTGGTGTGGAAGGAGATAATTGAGAGAAGCTGAGTGTTGAGTGGTAGAGTATATGGTGGGCAATCCTGGGTGCTGAGTGAGTGGCAGAGCAGACAGCGCCACAGCGACCCTCCCACCTCACTACAATCCTTATTCTCTCAAGCTTCCTCATGCAGTCCCAGTACCTCATGTATGCTGCTACACATTCCACCACCACTGTTATTAGAGTGGAATGTCGTCTCCTATCACGAGACTGCTGTTCTAGTATGCAGTCATTACCACTACGATTAGCCTCAGATGTCATGTGCCGCTGTGCTATGCCGCTCTACACGAGGTACAGACATATCCACGAGTATGCTGATATAGAAGTTATTTGTACTGCCCTAGTACGAGGGCGTAGTTTGTGAAATGGACACTAGCAAAATTTACGTGTATGACACCTGAGTGACTCTGAGATGCTGATACTGTATTATATTGATCATTTTTATATGACATGTGTGAGAGACATTATCACTTCTCCTAGTGCGACCGTTGTCGGGTGGGGGTATTCACCCCAGAATAGGCCACAATGTATATATAGTGGTCCCTCGGTTTTCGTGCATCTCCGAACTCGAACATTTACGTACGTGTATTTTCGTAGTCTGTTGCAAGTGTATTTTGGGGTCTGAAATAGACTAACCTACGTGACATTATTTCTAAGGAAGTAAATTGTTCGTAATGGCACTTGAGCAGCATTCTGGAACGAATTTTCAGCGAAACCGAGGGACCACGTACATTTTGATATGATTTATTATGTATATTTCCCCTTTCTTATAATTTTATAATGCTGATATTTTCAATAATAGCTAAATCGTTGATATCTTGCTTTATATTATTATTTGACTTAGCTATTTTATTAGGTAGGAAGTAACAGTTAACATATTGTGCTCTTACGTTCGAGAGTGTTGTGTAGCAGCCCGTGAGCTGGCAAACTACCGCTTACAGCACTTCGCTTGTTATACTGCCGGCTTCCAGGAGTTGCTGGGCAGCAGTCACATGCGAGTCATGTGATCACACCTGTGGGAGGGCTGCCGGTCCTTCCTCGTGCTCTCTTCCCTGCTGACTCTCGTTGGAGAAAGACCTCGCTCTTGTCTCTGCTTGTTTCCTCGTCATTTAAACTCTGTTTGGTAGAGTATGTGTTCGGTGGTGAGACGAACCATACTTCTCTGGACTCTGTGTAACTCTGTTCACAGAGAATAGCCTAGACTTAGTGATTTTCGACGTTTTACTGGGTTGTGTGTCACTCTGACACACTGTGATAACTCAGGTCTCTAGCTATAGCTCTTGACCTAATTCGCTAAGGCATCTGTGCACAGTCACAGTCGGGGATATTATGCTGAACTCAGTTTCAGGATTAAGGGAGTTTTGTGACTATTATGGAGGATCTGCTGATGGTCCCCAGTTAGGGTCGTTTTTCTATCTCCTTGTTCCTGACGCTGTGTTGTTGTTGCTTGCTATAGTGCTGTTCAGCGAATTTGTCATATTACTGTTCAATCAAGCTGTTCTGATTGTCAGTTTGTTAGAGAAGCTAGCTTATGAGAAGACGTTCAGTCGGTCACTGGTTGAGTCGAGTCTTAAGAGGCATAACGAGTTACCTGGAGCACACATACACACACATACACGTATTTGTATATATCCTAGTATTATTGTAAATTGCTGACATTATACCAGATGGTACATAAGAGCCTTCAGCACAATAATATAGTTTATGAGAGAAGTGTAGGAGCTAACCTCCTAATTAATATCTTCAGTATATTTATATTTAATTTGATTTACTTTGATACCCTAGATATTCTAACTTTGTTAATAAACATTTTAAATATAGTGGTACCTCGGTTAACGATATTTTTTCATTCCAGAATGCTGTTCAAGTGCCATTACCAAACAAATTTATCCCCATTAGGAATAATGTAAAATAGACTAGTCCTTTTAGACCCCCCAAAAATACACTTACAAAAGCATTTAAAAAAATAAACTTACATAAAAGGGTGAGTTTGGGGACCATCGTTAACCGAGGTACCACTGTAATTCTTTGGTTAGTACCCTCTCAGTTGTAATCCTATTATATTATGTCGGATAACTGGACCAGGATACTGACTTTGTTGCAAAAGCCCATTAACAGGCTGGATGCTAGAAGGGCATTCCTTTCTAGTGTTCACTGGAGATGTCTATTTCTAATAGATATCGCGTCATTTTGTAACACACACCACCACTCGTGACATACGTAATGACATATTTTATTCATTCTAGAGTATATATCATGTTTCTATGTTATTAATATTGTTTATTATGTCATATTAGATGAATTGTGATAGATAAATATGCCGCAGAGTTGATATTAGCTCATCATATTTAAGTATTTTGTCCTGTCTCCAAACACTCTCCCTCTCCCAACAACAGTCTTCAATAAAGGTATGTAATAGTGATTTAAATGTTCATTTATCCATTTCATTAGTGCTTTATATTAATTTCTCATTGTTTTCTGAACGTAAATCTACATTAATCTAGAATGGATTAATAATGAAACTCGAGGGTCCACTGTAGCTATGAGTTTGGTCAACTGGAACAATGGAATTGGCTGAAAATAGGGCTCAAAGTAGGAAAATCGCCTACTACCTACTACCACAGCACAGTAGTACCTCCCTGGGTGGTTGCTGTCTACCAACCGACTACCACAGGACAGTAGTACCTCCCTGGGTGGTTGCTGTCTACCAACCTACTACCACATGATGGTAGTACCTCCCTCGGTGGTTGCTGTCTACCAACCTACTACCACAGGACGGTAGTACCTCCCTGGGTGGTTGCTGTCTACCAACCTACTACCACAGGATGGTAGTACCTCCCTGGGTGGTTGCTGTCTACCAACCTACTACCACACGATGATAGTACCTCCCTGGGTGGTTGCTGTCTACCAACCTACTACAACAGGATGGTAGTACCTCCTCGGGTGGTTGCTGTCTACCAACCTACTACCACAGGATGGTAGTACCTCCCTGGGTGGTTGCTGTCTACCAACCTACTACCACAGGACGGTAGTACCTCCTGGGTGGTTGCTGTCTACGAACCTACTACCACAGGATGGTAGTACCTCCCTGGGGGGTTGCTGTCTACCAACCGACTACCACAGGACAGTAGTACCTCCCTGGGTGGTTGCTGTCTACCAACCTATTACCACAGGATGGTAGTACCTCCCTAGGTGGATGCTGTCTACCAAGCTACTACCACAGGATGGTGGTACCTCCCTGGGTGGTTGCTGTCTACCAACCTACTACCACAGGATGGTAGTACCTCCTTGGGTGGTTGCTGTCTACCAACCTACTACCACAGGATGGTAGTACCTCCCTGGGTGGTTGCTGTCTACCAACCTACTACCACAGGATGGTAGTACCTCCCTGAGTGGTTGCTGTCAACCAACCTACTACCACAGGACAGTAGTACCTCCCTGGGTGGTTGCTGTCTACCAACCGACTACCACAGGACAGTAGTACCTCCCTGGCTGGTTGCTGTCTACCAACCTACTACCACAGGATGGTAGTACATCCCTGAGTGGTTGCTGTCTACCAACCTACTACCACAGGACGGTAGTACCTCCCTGGGTGGTTGCTGTCTACCAACCTACTACCACAGGATGGTAGTACCTCCCTGGGTGGTTACTGTCTACCAACCTACTACCACAGGATGGTAGTACCTCCCTGGGTGGTTGCTGTATACCAACCTACTACAACAGGATGGTATTACCTCCCTGGGTGGTTGCTGTCTACCAACCTACTACCACAGGATGGTAGTACCTCCCTGGGTGGTTGCTGTCTACCAACCTACTACCACACGATGATAGTACCTCCCTGGGTGGTTGCTGTCTACCAACCTACTACAACAGGATGGTAGTACCTCCTGGGTTTGCTGTTCACAACCTACCACGGGATTTCCCCCTGGGTGTTGCTGTCTACCAACCACTACCACAGGACGGGGAGTACCCCTGGGTGGGCTGTCTTAAAACCCACTCCACAGGATGGTAGTACCTCCCTGGGGGTTGCTGTCTACCAACCGACTACCCAGGACAGTAGTACCTCCCTGGGTGGTTGCTGTCACCAACCATTACCACAGGATGGTAGTACCTCCCTGGGGAATGCTGTCTACCAAGCTACTACCACGGGATGGTGGTACCTCCTGGGTGGTTGCTGTCTACCAACCTACTACCACAGGATGGTAGTACCTCCTTGGGTGGTTGCTGTCTACCAACCTACTACCAAGGTGGAGTACCTCCTGGGTGGTTGCTTCCCAACCTACTACCCCCCAGGATGGTAGTACCCCTGAGGGTTGCTGCACCCAACCTACTACCACAGGACAGAGTCCCTCCTGGGTGGTTGCTTCACCAACCGACTCCAAGGACGTGTCCTCCTGGTTTGCTCCCCACCAACCTACTACACAGGATGGTAGTACATCCCTGGAGTGGTTGCTGTCTACCAACCTACTTACCACAGGACGGTAGTACCTCCCTGGGTGGTTGCTGTCTACCAACCTACTACCAAGGATGGTAGTACTCCTGGGTGGTTACTGTCTACCAACCTACTACCACAGGATGGTAGTACCTCCCTGGGTGGTTGCTGTATACCAACCTACTAAAACAGGATGGTATTACCTCCCTGGGTGGTTGCTGTCTACCAACCTACTACCACAGGACGGTAGCACCTCCCTGGGTGGTTGCTGTCTACCACAGGATGGTAGTACCTCTCTGGGAGGTTGCTGTCTACCACCCTACTACCACAGGATGGTATTACCTTCCTGGGTGTTTGCTGTCTACCAACCTGCAGCTCAGTTCTGGTCTCCATTTTACAGAATGGATATTAATTCGTTAGAAAACATTCAGCATAGAATGACAAAGTTAATTCATAGCATTAGAAATCTTCTGTATGAAGAAAGATTGAAGTCCCTCAAATTACATTCACTTGTAAGACGAAGAATGAGGGGAGACATGATCGAAGTGTATACGTGGAAGATGGGTAATAATAAAGGGGATATAAATAAAGTCTTGAGGATATCTCTCCTAGAGAGAACCCACAGTAATGGATTCAAATTTGACAAGTTTAGATTTAGAAAGGATATAGGAAAGTATTGGTTTGGAAATAGGGTAGTTGTTGAGGGGAACAGTCTGCCTAATAGGGTTATTGAGGCTAAAACCTTGGGTAGTTTCAAATTTAGGTTAGACAAATACATGAATGAGAGGGGTTGGATTTGAGTGGGTCTTGCACATGGGTAAATTGAATTTTCAGAGCCTATTGCTTGGGTAGCATTGTAAATTGGGTTGGGCAAATATCCTGTTAGTGGGATGGATTGTAAAGGACCTGCCAAGTATGGGCCAACAGGCCTGCTGCAGTGTTCCTCCTTTCTTATGTTGTTCTTATGTTCTTAACCTACTACCACAGGATGGTAGTACCTTCCTCGGTGGTTGCTGTCTACCAACCTACTACCACAGGATGGTAGTACCTCCATGGGTGGTTGCTGTCTACCAACCTACTACTACAGGACGGCAGTACCTCCCTGGGTGGTTGCGGTCTACCAACCTACTACCACAGGATGGTAGTACCTCCCTGGGTGGTTCCTGTCTACCAACCTACTACACTGGACGGTATTACCTCCCTGGGTGGTTGCATTCTACCAACCTACTACCACAGGATGGTAGTATCTCCCTGGGTGGTTGCTGTCTACCAACCTACTACACTGGACGGTATTACCTCCCTGGGTGGTTGTGGTCTACCAACCTACTACCACAGGATGGTAGTACCTCCCTGGGTGGTTGCTGTCTACCAACCTACTACCACAGGATGGTAGTACCTCCCTGGGTGGTTGCAGTCTACCAACCTACTACCACAGGATGGTAGTACCTCCCTGGGTGGTTGCGGTCTACCAACCTACTACCACTGGACGGTATTACCTCCCTGGGTGGTTGCGGTCTACCAACTTACTACCACAAGATGGTAGTACCTCCCTGGGTGTTTGCTGTCTACCAACCTACTACCACAGGATGGTAGTACCTCCCTGGGTGGTTGCGGTCTACCAACCTACTACCACAGGATGGTAGTACCTCTCTGGGTGGTTGCGGTCTACCAACCTACTACCACAGGATGGTAGTACCTTCCTGGGTGGTTGCTGTCTACCAACCTACTACCACAGGACAGTAGTACCTCCCTGGGTGGCTGCTGTCTACCAACCTACTACCACAGGATGGTAGTACCTCCCTGGATGGTTGCTGTCTACCAACCTACTAGCTAGGAATAACATATTTGTGTGAATAAAAATATCCTGAGCTGGGCAAATGTTATTAGGCCGGCATGGCAGAGTGGCTAGCACAAAAGCCTGCTAATTTTAACACTGACTTAACAAGGGCTAATTTGCTTCTCAAGAAAATGGAGTTTTTACTAATTTAACTATGGTGTTCCATTGGTTTCCCAGTCCACCTTGTGAAAAGTTAGTTAACACATTACAAGATGCGATAGATTTTCCCCTACATACAAAAAACAATATGTGACCTCTGATCAATGTTTGAAGACTTTTGGAGACAGAAACTCAGAAATAAAACTGATCTGACCTGGAGACTTCTTCAACAGATATTTACACTGTACCTGCAAGTGTAAACATTGTACCTGCAAGTGAAAACACTGTACCTGCAAGTGTAAACACTGTCCCTGCAAGTGTAAACACTGTACCTGCATGTATAATGTACCTGCAAGTGTAAACATTGTACCTGCAAGTGAAAACACTGTACCTGCAAGTGTAAACACTGTACCTGCAAGTGTAAACACTGTACC
Source organism: Cherax destructor (assembly GCA_009830355.1). NCBI lineage: Eukaryota > Metazoa > Arthropoda > Malacostraca > Decapoda > Parastacidae > Cherax > Cherax destructor. The sequence continues at coordinate 15,352 of WNWK01009174.1, read as the reverse complement.
TGCATGTATAATGTACCTGCAAGTGTAAACTTTGTACCTGCAAGTGTAAACACTGTACCTGCAAGTGTAAACATTGTACTTGCAAGTGTAAACATTGTACCTGCAAGTGTAAACATTGTACCTGCATGTGTAAACATTGTACCTGCAAGTGTAAACATTGTACCTGCAAGTGTAAACATTGTACCTGCAATCTGGAGTTTACCTGGAGAGAGTTCCAGGAGTCAACGCCCCCACAGCCCGGTCTGTGACCAGGCCTCATGGTGGATCAGGGCCTGATCAACCAGGCTGTTACTGCTGGCCGCACGCAGTACAACGTACGAACCACAGCCTGGCTGGTCAGGTACCGACTTTAGGTGCCTGTCCAGTGTTTGCTTGAAGAAGCCAGGGGCTTGTTGGTAATCCCCCTTATGTATGCTGGGAGGCAGTTGAACAGTCTTGGGCCCCTCACACTTATTGTGTTGTCCCTCAACGTGCTAGTGGCACCCCTGCTCTTCATTGGGGGGATGTTACATCGCCTGCCGAGTCTTTTGCTTTCGTAGGGAGTGATTTTTGTGTGCAAGTTTGGTACTAAGCCCTCGAGAATTTTCCATGTGTATATAATAATGTATCTCTCCCGCCTGCGTTCTAGAGAGTACAGGTTTAGGAACTTCAAGCGTTCCCAGTAGTTGAGGTGGTTTATCGCACTTATGCATGCCGTGAAGGTTCTCTGCACATTTTCAAGGTCAGCAATTTCACCCGCCTTGAAAGGTGCAGTTAGTGTGCAGCAATATTCCAGCCTAGATAGAACAAGCGATCTGTAAAGTGTCATCATGGGCTTGGTATCAATGTACCTGCAAGTGTAACTATTGTACCTGTAAGTGTAAACACTGTATCCGCAAGTGTAAACACTGCGCCTGCAAGTGTAAATACAGTATCTACAAGTGTAAATACTGTATCTACAAGTGTAAATACTGTATCTACAAGTGTAAATACTGTATCTACAAGTGTAAATACTGTATCTACAAGTGTAAATACTGTATCTACAAGTGTAAATACTGTATCTACAAGTGTAAATACTGTATCTACAAGTGTAAATACTGTATCTACAAGTGTAAATACTGTATCTACAAGTGTAAATATTGTATCTACAAGTGTAAATATTGTATCTACAAGTGTAAATACTGTATCTACAAGTGTAAATACTGTATCTACAAGTGTAAATATTGTATCTACAAGTGTAAATACAGTATCTACAAGTGTAAATACTGTATCTACAAGTGTAAATACAGTATAGTAGATCGTCATTTAGCACGGTAGTTATGTTCCTAAAAACGTCGTGTTAGATAATTAAAAGAACTTATGGGAAAAATAGGGTTACGTTCCTGGGAGTCCTCAAAAACCCAAATAAGTTTTTTTTTAGACCAACAGATCTTGCAAAAATTGAAGGTGAATATGTAATTGTAGTTCATTGTCGTGATATATTACTGCTTAAGACTACAAATGCAATAGAAATAATAGTATTTCTTACCTTAAATTGTGGGTAATGATGTTTGTGGATGGTTGTGAAGAGAGTGGATATGGATGGTGTGGCCCTACTGGGCTGAGGTGGATGGTTGTTGGTTGTCGGCAGAAGTGAATGGTAGAGGTTCTGGTACTAAAGTCGATGGTTGTATTGGAGTGTGCATAAATGCTGTAATAGATCTCTGGGCTTTTTTACCCTGCAGTACATTATACAGCTGATGGTAAGACATCATCAGCTGGTCTAGACCCAGTTTCAAAGCACTGCTTCTAGATTTGTTATTGTATAATTATACTATTACTATCAATAAATAATATCTACCTATCATATTTATTCCAGGATAATATTAGGTACACATAAATAATGTAGAAGCATGATAAAGATGCATATATTAATAAAAACTGACATATAGGTATTGAAGGTGGGCGGGGCTGAGAGCGAGAAGTGGAGCAGTGTCTCAGTTGCTCATGGACCATCATGGCGTGAGGATATGTTAGCTCACGGCACTATAAAGTATTGTAAAATAATACTATTACTATCAATAAAGGTTATCTACCTATCATATTTATTCCAGAATAATATTAGGTATAACATAAATATCGTAGAAGCATGATAAAGATGCACAAATTAATAAAAACTGATATTATATACGTAGAGTATTGAATGGTTTACGGTGTTGTGAGGGAGACGGGCTAGCAGTCTCTCTTAGCTCAGTTACTCACGGACCACCATGGCGTGCGTGTGGAGGTGTGAGCTCACCGCACTAAAATATTGTATAATAATACTTATTATTTCTATCAATAAGTTATCTACCTATCATATTTATTCCAGAATAATATTAGGTAAAACATAAATAACGTAGCAGCATGATAAAGACGCCCAAATTAATAAAAATATGACAGAGGTACTTCCCCAGGGTACTTCCCCACACACCAGCCAGGGTACTTCCCCACACACCAGTCAGGGTACTTCCCCACACAGGGTACTTCCCCACACACCAGCCAGGGTACTTCCCCACACACCAGCCAGGGTACTTCCCCACACACCAGCCAGGGTACTTCCCCACACACCAGCCAGGGTACTTCCCCACACACACGATTTTATTTGAGTGGGACTTGCGCATGAGTGAATAGAATTATCGAAGCTTATTGCTTGGGGAGCACTGAAAATTTGGTTGGGCAAATAGAATTCTGTTAGTGGGATGGTTTGTGAAGGACCTGCAGGCTCATTTTTTTTCCCCTCCCGCGAACCGTGTAATATCATTTTTACGTCGTGTTAGATAATAATATGCCGCAATTCTTCAATCGCGTAATACCCGTAACGTGCAACATAATCTCGTGCTAAATGACGATCTACTGTATCTACAAGTATAAATACTGTACCTGTAAGTGTAAAAACTGCACCTGCAAGTGTAAATACAGAATCTACAAGTGTAAACACTGCACCTACAAGTGTAAATATAGTATCTACAAGTGTAAATACAGTATCTACAAGTGTAAATACTGTATCTACAATTCTGTATCTCAAGTCTGACTTGTCGGTTTCCCTGAATCCCTTCATAAATGTTACCGTGCTCATTAAATTTTAATCATACTGTATTTGCAAGTGTAAATAAGATTAAACTTTAATTTAGAATAATGTGCTTACCCATGGCAAAGCCATCATCAGTGAATGCAGCTCCTGTCCTATTCTTCTTGCTCATGTTGTCTTTAGCAGCCAGGGAATGTTCTACAAAATTGACTGTCATGGCAGGAATGATGAGGTAGAAGTTCCTAAGATGACTGTTTTTGTTGTCACAGAGAGCTGGAGCAAACACATCCACTAGAAGCTGATCAAACAGTAATAAAAACACTCATTAATACATTACAAAAGTTACTCATACAATTATTTATACATGAAGACAATATTATTATTATTATAATAAAAAAGAAGCGCTAAACCACAGGGGCCATACAGCGCAGCAGGTTAGGGCAGGATGGAGGGAGAATGGGTTGTAAGAGGGAGAGGGATGATTAGTAGGGTATGGAGTGCAGCAGGACAGTGGATAGTGCAGGGAGAGAGGATAGCAAGAGATTGAGGTAGAAGGGACTGAGGGAAGTGCTAGTGGTATAACCTTCAGAGTTTGTACAGTAAGTAAGTTGCTGTCAAAAAGTCAATGAGAGAGTCAGGATTAAAGGAGGGTCCATCAGCAAGAAGGGAAGGTAAAGAAAATGCTGCAGAGCGAAGACGACGATGGAGGTAAATTCTGCGTGCTCGTTGATAAAGTGGGCAGTCCAACAGAATATGGCAAACATATACTGAGACCTGACAATGCTCACAGAGAGGGACAGGGAGCCTCTCCATGAGATACCCATGAGTAAGACGAGTGTGGCCGATGCGAAGATGGGAAAGAGTAGTCTCCCAACCTCGACATTGGTGACAAAAAGAAGGTCAGAAACCTATACTCGGTTTAATAGAATAAAGTTTGTTATTTAGAAGGTCAGATAAGCGTTGTTGCCAATGGGTGCGAAGGTGGGTAGCAATGACTGCAAAATAGTCCGTGAATGGAACACCTCTATATGAAACTGGAAGGTCATATGCTGCTGACCGTGCAGCAGTGTCTGCCTCTTCATTGCCCTGTACGTCAACATGACCAGGGACCCAACAAAAAACAATATCTTTGTGTTTGCTAGAGATACGGCGTAACCAAAGGTGGATACGAAGAACTAGAGGATGAGGAGAATCAAATTTTTGGATAGCCTGTAAAACACTAAGGGAGTCTGAAACAACCACAAATGGTGACACAGGCATAGATGCAATACGGATAAGTGCCAAAAGAATGGCATACAATTCAGCCGTAAATATGCTAGCCGAGGATAATAGATGCCCTCGCATGATGCTGTCCAGAAACACTGCTGTGAATCCGACGCCGTCCGATGACTTAGAACCATCGGTGTACACTGCGATGGCATGGAAATGAGAACGGAAGTGGTCTAGAAAAAGAGAGCGAGAAGCCGCCGTAGGTAGTTGGGCTTTAGCGCAAGGCAGAGGAAAATAACAGACACGGACAGCAGGAACTGCCCAAGGGGGTAGGGGAAAGGGAGATGCCACATGAACACAGAAAGGTGGCAGCTGAAGGGAAGACAAGAGCGAATATAGATGAAGAGAAAAGGGATGAAGTAAACAGGGTCGACGAACAAATAAAGAGCGTCTACTAACATCTGTGACAATCCTATACATGGAAGGATTGCGGAGGTCATGAGAGCAAACATAATAGCGAAGGCAATGTGCATCACGACGATCGGACAAGGAAGGAATGTTAGATTCTACATAGAGGCTCTCAACTGGGGAAGAACGAAATGCACCAAGGCATAAACGCAATCTCCTTTAATAGTTAGCTTTCATTTTCTTTATATTGCCTTTAATAAATTCTATAATCACAACTAGTGCAATACTGAATCTTAATATTTGTTCCATTATAACTTAATATTAATCATAGTAATTTTCCAACCAATTCTATTAGCTAGTTAAATAATAATCTCTGTGACTTCTGTTCAAAAGTGTGCTAATCCAATAGCTAGTAAAATCAATTGATCAGATATCATATCTTTAAGTTTAGCATTATTCATTGTTCTTAAATCTTTTTAGAATCACACTCATATATAAACTTTTGTTTAATTAATTAACTAACTCAGGTGCTAACTCAGGTGCTATAGTTTTAGATTCTTATTAGCTGTAAATTGAATACCTTAGCTCATTTTTTCATTTTTGTAAACATATCCAACGTACTAACTTAGTGCCAAGAACTCCTTTTGCATTGTCCTATTCTTAAGTCTACTTGCATTGTTCTATTTTTAAGTTTAATTATAGAATCACACTAAATCTTATGATTCCAAACATTGATCCTGATACCAACCTTCTATTAAATGACTTACATGAACCTAACAACAACTGTCATTACTACACAGCAGAACAGGCTAAAACACTACTCAAAGCCAACAATAACATAACTATCTTTAATTACAATGTCAGATCTTTAAGCAAACATTTTGATGACCTCACTGCATTATTAAACTCACTACAGGCCAGAATGTCCATCATTGCTCTCACTGAAACCTGGCTAAAGCCTCATACTACAGATATCTATGCCATTCCTGGTTACACAGCCATACACAATTGTAGGCAAGACCAACAAGGAGGTGGCACAGCTATGTTATACTCAGACCAGCTTGAATGTATCAACAATACATGCACAAGAGATGAACATGGAGAATATATAATAACTAAGTTTAAATCCAAATACCTACGAAAACCTCTCACAGTTATAAACATCTATAGATTACCACAGTCAAATATTCAGCAATTTAGTGAAAAATTAGGAAGTATGATTACTGATGCACACATGAACAAAGACCACTTAATCCTGACAGGAGACTTCAATACAGTGGACCCTCGGTTAACGAATACCCCGGAAATTGTGCAATTATGTAAGTATAATTTTGTAAGTTCTTGTGGAAGTGTATTTTTGGGGGTCTGAAATAGACTAACCTACATGACATTATTTCTTAAGGACGTAAATTCGTTCGGTAATGGCACTTGAGCAGGCTTCTGCAATGAATTTTTTTCGTTAACCGAGGGTCCACTGTATAAACCTTCTACAAGATCAGGACCCACAAGTAACTGAATTCACAAACACTATGAGCAACTGCTTGCTGCTCCCGACAATAACAAAACGTACAAGAATCTCTGAGACCTGTGCTTCTCTATTAGACCATATCTGGACTAACACCATATCCCCATTAAAATCAGGCATAATCACAGACAATACCACAAACCACTACCCAACCTTTCTCATAACCAACCTCGGAAAATTACCACTAGAGACTACTAAAGTTACCTTCAGACTACATATTGAGACAGCTATAAATAACTTTATAACAGCTATGACAAACACTGACTGGCAAACGGAAATAGACAACTTCCCAGATACTGACCTATGTATTAATAATTTTCTTAAAAAGACCCAATACCTCTATAATAAGCATTGCCCTAAAAAAACTAAACAAATCACAACTAAAAGATTAAATAGTCCCTGGCTAACCCCCAGCATACTCAAATCCATTAATATAAAGCACCTATATGAAAAACAGTACAGAATGGGTCAAATAACAAGAGAACAAACAAAACGTTACTCATCAAACCTAACGAGTCTGATAAGAAGGTCAAAAAAATTGGACTATGAGAACAGATTACATAACTTAAAAGGTGATATAAAAAAGACCTGGAAAACCCTATCTGAAATTCTAGGAACTAAAAAGATATCCACAAACAGAACAATCAAGCTAACAAAACCAGATGAACCCCTACTCCCACTTATTGATACAGCAAACAAACTCAATGATTTCTTCTCCACCATAGGTAAAAAGCTGGCAAACAAAATCCCAAGTTCAAACACTCCACCTAACGACTATCTCACTGGCACCTATCCGAACACACTACAGTGGTACCTCGGTTTACGATTTTAATCCGTCAGAGAGGGCATATTTTAAGCCGAAACAATCGTAAAACGAATCAATTTTCCCCATAAGAAATAATGGAAATAAATTTAATCCGTCCAAGACTTCCAAAAGTAGTTAAATAAAATATTTTTTAGAACTTTTGGACATTAAATAATACACAATTTAATAAAGAATACATAAATATACATGCAAATATTGTACAATAACATGTCACTTACATTTATTGAAGAGTTGTTGATGTGTGGAGGACGGGAGGAGGGGAGAAGGTGGAGTAGTATGCTAGTGTTTGGAAGGGGAATCCTTCCATTAACACTGCAGGTGGTAAGTTCTTTTCTGGGGTTACTTCCTTTTTCTTTGAATGCCACTAGGACCAGCTTGAGAGTCACTAGACCTCTTTCTAACAACAAATTTGTCCAGGAGATCTGTGTCTGGCGATTCTTTAACACATCCCTGAAATGACACACCACTGTGTCATTGTACAGGTTGCCAGCACGGCCTGCAACAGCATGGTTAGGGTGATATTCATCCATAAATGCTTGCACCTTGCTCCACATTCCACAAATGTCCTTAATCCTTGAAGAAGGCACATTCTTCCATTTTTGTTCCACCTCCTCCACCTCCTCTGAACCATTGTCCTGACCTCTGCTCTCTTGTTCCAGTTGCTGTTGAAGCTCTTGCAGATCTTCAGTGGTTAGCTCTTCCTTGTGCTCCTCCACCAACTGTTCCACATCCTCACCACTCACCTCTAACCCCAAAGACTTGCCCAATTCCACAATTTCTTCCACAACAGGCTCAGGCTCAGGCTCAGGCTCAGGTTCTGAGGCTCAGCCCCAAAACCTTCAAAATCCCTCCCTAGGACACAGTCTGGCCACAATTTTCTCCAGGCAGAGTTCAAAGTCCTGGTAGTCACTCCCTCCCAAGCCTTACCTATAAGGTGTACACAATGCAGCATATGGAAATGGTTTTTCCAAAATTCTCTTAGGGTTATGTTCATGTCTGTGGTCACATCAAAGCACTTTTGAAACATTGCTTTGGTATAGAGTTTTTAAAGTTGGAAATGACCTGCTGGTCCATGGGCTGGAGGAGAGGAGTGGTATTAGGGGCAAGAACTTCACTTTGATGAATTTAAACTCGTCCACAATTTTTCTACCAAGTTTGGAGGATGACAAGGAGCATTGTCCATTATCAGGAGGCACTTAAGTGGCAAATTATTGTCCAATAGATATTTCTTCACACTGGGGCCAAACACTTCATTGAACCAATCTAAGAAAATGTCCTTTGTGACCCAAGCCTTTTGTTAGACTTCCACATCACACACAAGTTAGACTTGCTGACACCGCATCTGCCAAACACTCGGGATTTTCAAAAAGATACACTAGTAAAGGCTTCACTTTGCAATCACCACTTGCATTGGCACACAGCATCAAAGTTAGCCTGTCTTTCATAGGCTTATGTCCTGGCTGTGCCTTTTCCTCCTGAGTAATGTAGGTCCTGTTGGGCATTTTCTTCCAAAACAGGCCTGTTTCATCACAATTAAACACTTGTTGGGGGAGGAATTGTTCAGCCTCTAGGTACTCCTGGAATTCAGGAACATATTTTTCAGCCGCACTTTGTCAGAACTGGCTCCTCACCATGCCTCACAACACTATGTATGCCAGTACGCTTCTTAAATTTTTGAAACCAGCCTCTGCTGGCTTTAATTCGCTCACTTCACTCGTTGCAGGCATTTTCTTAAGGAGATCTTCATGCAACTGCCTTGCTTTTTCACATATTATTCCCTCCGAAACAGTATCTCCTGCTAACTGTTTCTCGTTGATCCACACCAACAACAACCTTTCCACATTTTCCAGCACTTGTGGTCTGTGTTTTGTGATCACAGATGCACCTTTTGCAACAACAGCTTCCTTGATTTACTTAATATTTCTTATCCACAATGGTAGAGATGGTAGAATAGGGTTTACCATACAGCCTGGCCAGCTCACTGATACCACTCCACTTTCATATTTTCTATTATCTCCTTCTTCACTTCTATCGTACATATATTTCTGTTCCTCTTTCCACAGGCTTAGCACTAAATCTTTCCTTGGACCCATGGTAGCTTATTTAGCAGTTGCAAGCACTAAAAACAGTGGAATAATGACAATATACTGGTATGAATGCGTGGGTGTGGGTGGGTGGTGCTCTCGCTTGTAAACAATGCACACTGACGCTCCCTGGAGTGCGCGCTCAGCTGGGCTCCAGCGGACAGGTCCGGTCGAAGGCGTAAGACGAATCAATCAACGGATGTCGCATTCAAATTTCTTACGTTATAAGTAACGGATATCGAATATAACGTAAGATGATAACAACGTAAGTCGAGGTACCACTGTACCTACAAAAACCTCTCATAGTTATAAACATCTATAGATTACCACAGTCAAACATTCAGCAATTTAGTGAAAAATTAGGAAGTATGATTACTGATGCACACATGAACAAAGACCACTTAATCCTCACAGGAGGCTTCAATATAAACCTCCTACAAGATCAGGACCCACAAGTAACTGAATTCACAAACACTATGAGCAACTGCTTGCTGCTCCCGACAATAACAAAACCTACGAGAATCTCTGAGACCTGTGCCTCTCTATTAGACCATATCTGGACTAACACCATATCCCCATTAAAATCAGGCATAATCACAGACAATACCACAGACCACTACCCAACCTTTCTCATAACAAATCTTGGAAAATTACCACTAGAGACTACTAAAGTTACCTTCAGACTACATAATGAGACAGCCATAAATAACTTTATAACAGCTATGACAAACACTGACTGGCAAACAGAAATAGACAACTTCCCAGATACTGACTTATGTATTAATAATTTTCTTAAAAAGACCCAATACCTCTATAATAAGCATTGCCCTAAAAAACTAAACAAATCACAACTAAAAGATTAAATAGTCCCTGGCTAACCCCCAGCATACTCAAATCCATTAATATAAAGCACCAATATGAAAAACAGTACAGAATGGGTCAAATAACAAGAGAACAAACAAAACGCTACTCATCAAACCTAACGAGTCTGATAAGAAGGTCAAAAAAATTGTACTATGAGAACAGATTACATAACTTAAAAGGTGATATAAAAAAGACCTGGAAAACCCTATCTGAAATTCTAGGAACTAAAAAGATATCCACAAACAGAACAATCAAGCTAACAAAACCAGATGAACCCCTACTCCCACCCATTGAAACAGCAAACAAACTCAATGATTTCTTCTCCACCATAGGTAAAAAGCTGGCAAGCAAAATCCCAAGTTCAAATACTCCACCTACCGACTATCTCACTGGCACCTATCCGAGCACACTATTCCTAGCCCCAACCAACCCAATAGAAGTTTCACTTATAATCAACACATTTAAAAACAAAGCAGGTGACCTAAATAACTTACTACCTTTTATATACAAAAAAGCCTCTCAAGTTCTCTCACCAATTATTGCAACACTTTTTAACAAATCCATTGAATCCTCTACCTTCCCATCAATACTCAAAATAGCGAGGTCACCCCAATACATAAGGAGGAGATCAAACAGACCTGAATAACTACAGGCCGATATCTAACACCCCTTCTCTCCAAAATCTTTGAAAAATTAATTCATAGACAAATATATTCCTACCTCACCTCCAACAACGTACTCAACCACTGTCAATTTGGATTCAGGCCTAATAAAAATACAAATGATGTCATTATACACATGTTAGAAATAATTTACACCGCCCTTGAGAAAAAAGAAATCCCAGTGGGAATCTTCATTGATTTACGTAAAGCTTTTGATACAGTTGACCATGATCTGTTACACCTAAAATTATCACACTATGGTATAAGAGGACACTCCCTCAACTACCTAAAATCATACCTTAGCAACAGAAACCAATATGTGTACACAAATGGAGCTAGCTCCACCGCGCAAACTATTACGTAGGTGTCCCACAGGGAAGTGTTCTTGGCCCACTACTCTTTCTCATTTACATTAACGACCTACCAAATGCATCTCAACTACTCAAACCCATACTTTTTGCAGATGACACTACATACGTTATCTCGCACCCACGCCCAGACATACTAGCCAACACTGCAAATACTGAATTGCAGAAAATATCTACCTGGATGATGACCAACAAACTTACTCTCAATATTGATAAAACCTATTTTAACCAGTTTGGGAACAGAGCTACAAACGCACCACTTAACATAATGATAAACGGGTCCCCTATCACAAAACTCACAGAGGGAAAATTCTTAGGAATCCATCTTGACAGTGGCCTCAAATTTCAGACACATATACAACAAATTTCCAAAAAAGTCTCAAAGACTGTGGGAATACTATCCAAGATACGGTACTATGTTCCACAACCAGCTCTCCTTACCCTATATCACTCACTCATTTACCCCTACCTCACCTATGGAATCTGCGCATGGGGCTCTACATCAATAACTCATCTCAGACCACTAATAACACAACAAAAGGCAGCAGTTAGAATGATAACAATTCCACTCCAGACAACATACTCCACCAATATTCAAAAACCTAAACTTACTCACCATACAAGACATCCATACTTTTTACTGTGCCTATTACATACATAGAACACTCTATGCAAATATTAACCCACCACTCAAACTTCTCCTTACCAATTTTAACAGGACACATGACCATAACACTAGACACAGATCACTCCTCGATGTTCCCGTGTCCATCTAACACTATGTAAAACTCAATGCATATAAAGGCACGAAAATTTGGAATTCATTACCTGTCATTGCCAAAGAAACCCTGCCTGTACCCCAATTCAAAACGATGCTAAAAAAACATCTTCTCACCCAAAGCTAAATGCTCAATATCAAACATTCCCAACAAAGTAGAATAATCACTTAATGTAAAATCCTGACTAATCACTTAAATGTAAAAACCTGTTATGAATAATATATACTAAGCTAACTATTTCCATAACATTTAAATTATAATGACCACGTAAACTGTACTGCAATGCAACTAATTGTTTTAAATTGTTATCTCACTCAATTAGTTGCATTGCTACAATTAATTGATATGTTCAACTTATATTCAAACTTTATAACTGAGATACGCAATTATACTTATTTTATAAATTATCAACCATAACTTTTTGCCATGTAGTCTAGAATTAAGTAGACCTAAGAATGCCCGCAATGCACAGCATATTAGGGGCTTTTGGCATGTACATCTCATTACTAACTATATTTCTTGTCTACCATGTATCATTGTACCATGTCTCAATAAAGTATTATTATTATTATTATGGATTGTAAGAGGGAGATGGATGATTAGTAGGGTATGGGGTGCAGCAGGACAGTGGATAGTGCAGGGATAGAGGGTAGCAAGAGATCGATGTAGAAGGGACTGAGGGAGATGCTAGAGGTATAATCTTCAAAGTTTGTGTAGTAAGTCAGTTTCTGTCAAAAAGTCAACGAGAGAGTCAGGATTAAAGGAGGGTCCATCAGCAAGAAGGGAAGGTAAAGAAAGGGCCGCAGAGCGAAGACGCCATTGGAGGTAAATTCTGCGTGCTCGTTGATAGTGGGGGCAGTCCAACAGAATATGTCGAACAGACACTGGAACCTGACAATGCTCACAGAGAGGGGCAGGGAGCCTCTCCATGAGATCCCCGTGAGTAAGACGAGTGTGGCCGATGCGAAGACGGGAGAGTGTAGTCTCCCAACCTCGACATTGGTGACAAGAAGAAGGCCAGAAACCTATACTCGGTTTAATAGAATGAAGTTTGTTATTTAGCAGGTCAGACCAGCGTTGTTGCCAACTGGTGAGAAGGTGGGTAGCAATGACCGCAAAATAGTCCGTGAAAGGAACACCTCTATATGAAACTGGAAGGTCATTGCCCTGTACATCAACATGACCAGGGACCCAACAAAAAACAATATCTTTGTGCTTGCTAGAGATACGGCATAACCAAAGTTGGATACGAAGAACTAGGGGGTGAGGTGTATCAATTTTACGGATAGCCTGTAAAGCACTAAGGGAGTCTGAAACGACCACAAATGGTGACACAGGCATAGATGCAATATGGATAAGTGCCACAAGAATGGCATACAATTCAGCCGTAAATATGCTAGACGAGGGTAATAGATGCCCTCGCACGACGCTGTCCGGGAAGACTGCTGCGAATCCGACACCATCAGATGACTTTGAACCATCAGTGTATACTGCAATGGCATGGGAATGAGAACGGAAGTGGTCTAGAAAATAAGAGAGAGAAGCCGCCGTAGGTAGTTGGGATTTCGCGCAAGGTAGAGGAATAGAACAGACACGGACAGCAGGAACTTCCCAAGGGGGTAGGGGAAAGGTAGATGTCACATGAACGTATAAAGGTGGTAGCTGAAGGGAAGACAAGAGTGAATGTAGACGAAGAGAAAAGGGATGAAGTAAACAGGGGCGATGGACAAATAAAGAGCGCCTACTAACATCTGTGACAATCCTATACATGGAAGGTCATGGGAGCGAACATAATAGCGAATGCAATGTGCATCTCGACGATCGGACAAGGATGGAATGTTCGCTTCTACATAAAGGCTCTCAACCGGGGAAGAACGAAGTGCACCAAGGCATAAACGCAATCCCTGGTGATGTATGGGATTAAGGCTAGAAAGTAGAGGGGAGGCCATCGAATACATCTGTTCACCATAATTAAGTTTCGATAAAATTAGGGCTGAATGCAGGCGGAGGAGAGTGCTACAATCAGCCCCCACGAAAGATGTGCGAGGGTTTTTAGGAGGTTCAGCCGGCTATGACAAGTTGCCTTTAGAGATGTAATGTGAGGTTTCCAGGACAATCGACGGTCAAACAGGAGGCTGAGAAACCTGACTGTATCACGTTCTAAGATACGTGAGCCGTATAGGTACAACGGATCATCAGAGACCACTGAACGTCTAGTAAATGTAATTTGATGAGTTTTGCCACTAGAAAATTTAAACCCGTGAGTGGTGGCCCAATCGGAAACTCGGTTGACGGCATGCTGGAGGGAAACTGCAATGAGGTGACAGTCAGCACTTGCACAAGCTATAGCAAAGTCATCCACATAAAGCGATGACCAAATGTTGGATGGGAGAACTGATGCCAGATTATTTATGGCAAGGATAAAGAAAGAGTGTTGTGCTTAGAACACAACCCTGGGGGACACCTTCAGCTTGGACAAAGTCCAGGGAAAGCTCATTACCAACCCGGACACGGAAATGTCTTTCAGTTAAGAAAGCCTTAAGGAAAAATGGTAGATTGCCTCGGAGGCCTAAGGAGTGGGCCTGGGTCAAGATATTATACTTCCAAGTTGTATCATAAGCCTTCTCAGTCTTGCAAAACTGTGCATCCATTTCTTTGAATAAGGTAAAAAATAATTAAATTATATAGTCATATAGTTGAATAAGGGGAGATGGATCACTAAATAAATGAGTGCTTTAGTTGGAATAAAGGAGGATAGATCACTAAATTATCCAGTCACTTAGTTGAAATAAAGGGAGATGGATCACTGAATTATTCATTCATTTAGTTGGATAACCGAATGGTTATTGGCAAAGGCATTACAAATATACGTATTCAAGCGCAGTAAGGGGTCAATGGCAGAACGGCCCTTACAAAAGCCATATTGACTAGTGGAGAGACTACTGTGCGTCTCTAAATACCACATCCAACGTCTATTAACTAGACGTTTCATCACCTTGCAAACTGCACTACCTGGAGTCTACCTGGAGAGAATTCCAGGGGTCAACGCCCCCGCAGCCCGGTCTGTGACCAGGCCTCCTGTTGGACCAGAGCCTGATCAACCAGGCTGTTACTGCTGGCCGCACGCAGTCCAACGTACGAACCACAGCACGGCTGATCAGGTACCGACTTGAGGTGCCTATCCAGTGCCTGCTTGAAGACAGCCAGGGGCTTGTTGGTAATCCCCCTGATGTATGCTGGGAGGCAGTTGAACAATCTTGGGCCCCTGACACTTATTGTGTTGTCCCTCAACGTGCTAGTGGCACCCTGCTCTTCATTTGGGGATGTTACATCGCCTGCCGAGTCTTTGCTTTCGTAGGGAGTGATTTTTGTGTGCAAGTTTGGTACTAAGCCCTGAGAATTTTCCATGTGTATATAATAATGTATCTCTCCCGCCTGCGTTCTAGAGAGTACAGGTTTAGGAACTCAGCGTTCCCAGTAGTTGAGGTGGTTTATCGCACTTATGCGTGCGGTGGAGGTTCTCTGCACATTTTCAAGGTCAGCAATTTCACCCGCCTTGAAAGGTGCAGTTAGTGTGCAGCAATATTCCAGCCTAGATA
>WNWK01009173.1:0-78754 GCA_009830355.1 Cherax destructor | reverse complement strand
GAGACCAGTACTTCCGACACAACATGCAACCAAAACTAGGCGAGTGTACTTGCGGCTGGCAGTGGTGGTGGACAAGTTCTGCTTCTGCCTCCTTGTTGTCGTACTGCATTGACCTCTAAGACTTTCTTCGAAATCCTTCACCCATGATAAAGTATATCCATTTATACTCATACACCACACGTTCCTCAAGTATTTTCACTTTTGTAAATTACTCTTCACTTTTGGTACGTTACACTTATTTATAATGATACCCAACCTATGACGTCACCACTTCCTGGAGGAGGCCTACTGCCTGCCACCTTCCCTGGTTATATATTTTTGTTTTTGTTTTTTCTTTTCTTCGTTTTCTTGTTAACTTGGTCACTCTCGCTGTATACTACCCCACATGTTGCTTGTTAACCAACCTGTGTGTGTGTGTGTGTGTGTGTGTGTGTGTGTGTGTGTGTGTGTGTGTGTGTGTGTGTGTGTGTTTTGTTTGGAGCGGTTGAAGAGTTGTAGATGCACCACGATATTTTCATGAATATAACTTTCTATTGAGAAATACATTTGTATACGGAAATATTTTTGTCACTCCCGTTTTCCTCAGTATATATATATATATATATATATATATATATATATATATATATATATATATATATATATATATATATATATATATATATATATATATATATATATATATATATATATATATATATATATATATATATGTATATTATATATTATATATATATATATATATATATATATATATATATATATATATATATATATATATATTTTTTTTTTTTTTAACACATCGGCCGATTCCCACCAAGGCAGGGTGGCCGAAAAAGAAAAACTTTCATCATCATTCACTCCATCACTGTCTTGCCAGAAGGGTGCTTTACACTACAGTTATAAAACTGCAACATTAACACCCCTCCTTCAGAGTGCCGGCACTGTACTTCCCATCTCCAGAACTCAAGTCCGGCCTGCCGGTTTCCCTGAATCCCTTCATAAATGTTACTTGCTCACACTCCAACAGCACGTCAAGTATTAAAAACCATATGCCTCCATTCACTCCTATCAAATACGCTCACACATGCTTGCTGGAAGTCCAAGCCCTCGCACACAAAACTTCCTTTACCCCCTCCCTCCAACCTTTCCTAGGCCGACCCTACCCCCGCCTTCCCTCCACTACAGATTTATACACTCTCGAAGTCACTCTGTCTCGTTCCATTCTCTCTACATGTCCAAACCACCTCAACAACCCTCCTCAGCTCTCTGAACAATCGTTTTGGTAATCCCGCACCTCCTCCTAATTTCCAAACTCCGAATTCTCTGCATTATATTCACACCACACATTGACCTCAGACATGACATCTCCACTGCCTCCAGCCTTCTCCTCGTTGCAACATTCATCACCCATGCTTCACACCCATATAAGAGCGTTGGTACAACTATACTCTCATACATTCCCTCTTTACTTCCATGGACAAGGTTCTTGTCTCCACAGACTCCGAAGTGCTCCACTCACCCTTTTCCCCTCATCAATTCTATGATTCACCTCATCCTTCATAGACCCATCCGCCGACATGTCCACTCCCAAATATCTGAATACATTCACCTCCTCCATACTCCCTCCCTCCAATCTGATATCCAATCTTTCGTCACCTATTCTTTTGTTATCCTCATCACCTTACTCTTTCCTATATTCACTTTCAATTTTCTTCCTTTACACACCCTACCAAATTCATCCACCAACCTCTGCAGCTTCTCTTCAGAATCTCCCAAAGCACAGTGTCATCAGCAAAAGCAACTGTGACAACTCCCACTTTGTATTTGCTTTATCTTTTAGCCCAACACCTCTTGCCAAGACCCCCGCATTCACTTCTCTTACAACCCCATCTATAAATATATTGAACAACCACGGTGACATCACACATCCTTGTCTAAGGCCCACTTTTACTGGGAAATAGTCCCTTCCCTCCTACACACTCTAACCTGAGCCTCACTATCCTCATAAAAACTCTTCACTGCTTTCAGTAACCTTCCTCCTATTCCATACACCTGCAACATCTGCCACATTGCCCCCTATCTACCCTATCATACGCCTTTTCCAAATCCATAAATGCCACAAAAACATCTTTACCCTTATCCAAATACTGTTCACCTATATGTTTCACTGTAAACACTTGGTCTACACACCCCTACCTTTCCTAAAACCCCTTGTTCATCTGCTATCCTGCTTTCTGTTTTACTCTTAATTCTTTCAATAATAACTCTACCATACACTTTACCAGTGTATGGTATATATATATATATATATATATATATATATATATATATATATATATATATATATATATATATATATATATATATATATTCTTTTAATGAGCATGCTAGCACCCATGTAGGAGCACCTAGTGAAGCGTTTCTGGTTGAATCTGTAGTGTAACAATGAACTACGTATATGCACTATGTTTATGTTTTTGGCTTTATGTCTGGGTATCAGAATAATCTAAATTTCGTCGTATTCAACTTTACGAGTATTTTACACGTTGATCACTTATGTAAGTGTCGACATCATGGAACCATTTTTGATAAGAATAATTTAATAATTTTTTTTGTGAGTGATCTGGCAAATCAATTGACAAGCTCTAAAAGCACAATATGATATTATTCAGCTAATCATGCTGTGTCCTCTAGATGTAATTTGTTGTGGACTGTGTCCTCGAGCGCCGAAACCCACTAATGGCTTAGAGTTTTAGAAGCTACAGTGCCAGGGTGGGATGAAGGATTTTGATTATTTCATGGTTATTGCCTCAGACATGTCTCATCATATTTTTTTATATAAATTGAGGTCCAGATTTGAGATGTAGGGTATTTAGGATGTTTTGTTAGCTACTTACCAGAGAATGCATGGCATATGCTGACGTCATGTACATGAATAAAACAAAAAATAAATTCAGCAAATCTAGCAGCGAAAAGTTATTGAGTGAAGAATTTTTTTCCCCCTAGTTTGTAAACATTCTGCGAGTAATTTATGCACCCCACAGCGTATGTAATCACAGGCAAACGAAAAAATGGACGAGGTTTAAAAATTCAAATATAATTGGATAACTTTTTTGTGTCCACGTTGCGCAGTGAATGGAAGAGTGGAAGTACAGTGTTTTATTGCAGTGTATGTCAGAGTAGGGGCATACAAAGTGTATTATAGAGGTTTATGGAAGAGTAGTGACACACGCAGTGTATTATGTGAGGTGTAGAGTGTATGGTTGATATTAGTATGATAGAATTGGGGAACACATCGTATTACGTGAGGTGCATGGTAGATTGGTGGCACAGAGTCATTAGGTGTATGGTAGTATTCACCTATATTTTGTTGCAGGTGTCGAGTCTCGACTCCTGGCCCTGCCTCTTTGCTGGCCGTTACTGCTTTTACTCCTGGATTCGAGAGTATTGCCGTTTAACTTCTTAACGCTATTTATAAATCCTGCCTGCACCTGTCCAGGTCGGTTTCCTTACCTGTTGACATCCCTCTGACTAATCTCTTTTTTTTCTAATTCCATCTGTGCCCTCGTGTTCCTGCTTCCAGATTTTCGAAAAATCCGTCTCTCAGCCTATCAGCATCTTGTACAATATAAAACCCTAGACCATAATGTCATCAGATTCAGGTACCATAATCTCTCCTCATAGCACATATCACTTACTTCCAGCGCTAATCGCATTGCAAACAGTATATTAATTGAGTTGTATGGGAAATGTATAGTAGTGCTTTTGCACTTAGGATATTAAGATAAGTCTGTGGAAGAGTGGTGGTACACAGTGTATGATATGAGGTGTACAATCATTTCTGGAGTGGAATCACAGTCAATTGCCTCTACTCCAGAACAGCACATGTTAGTGCCAGGAAAAAAAGACCCACCTTTCAGACCACTAAATAATGATCCGATATATCCGTTGCCCCTCTATAAACAAGTATATATCCTGAAGCCTACCCATCAACCTTTTATCCACCAAAACATAATCTAACAAACTTTCATTACGTGCTATATCATACCTTCTATACTTATTTATCTTCATTTTCATAAAATATGTATTACATATTACCAAACCTCTTTCTACACATAGCTCAATTAAAGGCTCCCCATTCTAATTTACCCCTGAAACCCCAAATTTATATATATATATGTATATATGTCGTGCCGATTAGGTAAAACTGGTCAATTAGCAAGAACTCATCTAAAATTAAGTCCTTTCTAAAATGTTCTCTTATACGTTTAAAGATATATATTTTTTCATTTATGTTAATGTAAGAATTTATAATTTTGTACCAAGAGAAACTTTGAAAACCTACCTAACCTTATTGTAACAAGCGCAATTTAATTTAGCCTAACCCAACTAAATATATTTTACATACCTTAACATTAATTTAATAATAAACAAACACAATGAAATATATTTGTTTCTTTAGGTTCACAATGATTTTTGCGAAATTATTGCATACACAAATTTTCACTTGTCTTATATGGCAAGGTGAGCGTTGCTATTTAAGCCAAAATCGCAAGTTTTACCTAATCGGCACGACTATATATATATATATATATATATATATATATATATATATATATATATATATATATATATATATATATATATATATATATGCATTCTAATAGTAGACAGGTGATCTTAATAATGCAAGATAAACCACGTAGGATGGCAATCTTTAGCTCAAGTGCTTTCAGGCGTCTTGGTGCGTCAGTGTTAGGTGGAGTACTAACAGCCACCTTCATTCTCCTTCTCATCTTCAACAGTTCTTCTCTATATTACATAGAAGAAGCCACTGGCTGGCTGAACGTTTCTTCAGTAAAGAGTCCCAAAGGTTGCACAAGTGTCTCATTTGAAGGACTAGATGAATCATTCTCCAGCTATAACATTGATTCTACCAATTCCATTTTCTTTAGTATTTTATTACTTCTTCAGAAGAGATAGAGTGAAACTTACTTAACGTGATCTAAGAGAAATAATAATTTCATATTATCTTACACATAAAATAGTCACGTTTGCACTGACACATTTGAATTGCATCCTCTCTTCTTTTAACTACATTTTGACACCTTTTTTGTACGTTTGAAGCTGCGCAGGAGGACGATAATGAAGTCAGCAACTCACGTCATAGGGCATATTAACATACCAGTTCTAAGAATTTAATCCTTGTTACCGTACACAAATGTAGAAAATTTAGAAATGATTGGATGATGAGATATTGAGTTATTTGCGAAAATTTAATAATGAAATATACATAATTATAATTTTCATTATTAATAAACTTTAATTAAAACTAATCTCGTATTTTATGTAACTTATGTTTATAATTCTGATTGTGCCTATATGCTACCCTTTGTAAAGAAAGAATAGGCCTTAGCCGGGAGCAACACAAACCAGGGTGGCTTGGAATACAAGTAAACAATGTTGGATAGTAACACCAGTGACCATGCTGGTTGGTAACACCCTTAACCAAAGTGCCTTCAACATCATTAACCAAAGTGCCTTCAACATCATTAACCAAAGTGCCTTCAACATCATTAACCAAAGTGCCTTCAACATCATTAACCAAAGTGCCTTCAACATCATTAACCAAAGTGATTGGAAGCACCAGTAACTAAGTTTGCTGGGAGCACCGCTAAGCAGACTTGTTGGAGTACACAGATAACCACACATAAAATAAACATATTACGACGTTTCGGTCATATTTGCAATATTAACTAGTTACACACACAAATGCGAAATGTATATAAGAGAGTTAAGATGAGGATGTTAGAGAAAACAATGAAGAAATAATAAAATGAGGGAAGTAGAGATAGTAGTGACAGAAGTAATAGTAGTGATAGTAGTAGTAGTAGTAGTAGTAGTAGTCCAAATATGACCGAAACGTCATCATAAGTTTCTTTCCGTTATGTGCGGGGTTATTTGTGAATTTTTCAATCACAGTATTGTGACTTTTTATTCTATATTTGGAGTGCCAGTAACCAGGCAGAATAGGAGCACCATTAGCCATACTGGCTGAGAGGACCAGTAACCAGCCTCCCAGGGAACACCAGTACTGGTTGTTAGGAGCACCGATATCCTGACCGGCTGGGAGCACAAGTCACCACGCTGACTGCCAACAACAGTAAGGTATTTGGCTAGAGGCATTAATAACGTATACCGGAATGTATGGTGTTTGCATCCACGACACGTGACTCCTAAAACTCACAGGCCACTGTGTTAACTACTCGGCCAGCTTGCTGTACTAAGATTCATCCAAATAGGTATTTTTGTATTCACCACAGAGAAGTTAGCATGGGCCACCACTGTGATTACAAATGCAGGTTTTTGCACATGAATCCCACACCAGCGTGGCTGTGCGAGCTCTAGCTCAAGTCTCCTCATATCCACTATCATGACTCACGAAATCGTAATAATGCGTAACAGGCAGGAAGAAGTAGTATGTAGGTAAGCTTTCAGCACCAATAAGCAGGGACACGTGGAGTATTAGTGACCAACTAAGCTTGGAGCACCAGTAAGCAGGTAACCTTGGAACGTCAGTACTCAGGTAACAATTAATTATCAAGCTGGAGAAGTTAGAGCGCCAGTAATCTGGTAAGTTTAGAGCAACAGTAAGAAGGTAAACTTAGAGCATCAGTATCCAGGTTGATGCAGATGTTAGGAGCAACATCAATCTTATAAGAAGGTGGAAAGTTGGGTTTTAATTTACGATGCAGTGATGGAAGTGGAAGTATAATTGCCTTGTGCATTGCCCCAGTATATCTCACTATCTTTTCCAGAGGTGATGTTTTATCCCCTAACTTAAGGCAGAAGCTGTCAGACTTGAGTAAGTGGCTTTCGCAATTTACGAAGACTCCAGTGAGAGTGATCTAGGTTTTAGCTTCAGTTTGCGATATAGACTTTCTCTCTCAGAGTACCGGCAGTGTAGCTCAGTTTAAGTACCATCTTCTTGTGTTTCAGACTCTTTAACTTGAGTTACTGAGCCTAAAGTCAACTTTTTGCTCAGAAACTAATTCATTTAAAGCTTACTTAACTTAAATTTAATAAGAAGGTTTCTTTGAGAAATTCAGTCCTTTCCCAAATATTTCCAGACTACCAGATACATTGTTACGTTACAGCACAGAACCTGTTCTTTGTTTATGTAAGCAAATTAGCTAATAAGCACCTTAACAAATAATCCTTTTCACTCAATGAATCAGTCATGAAAGACTGAAACCTTTTAGGAAAGGCATACTTTTTGTTTACAAGAAAAATAAAATATCTTAGGAATATAATTAGCAAATTGGAACTTAAACTCCATAATAATAATCCTAAACTTTTTCTGAGGTAGTTATACCTGAGATGAAGCCAGAGGCCGCTTCACATGCCAATATTTTTTACGAACCATTCACTAATAATTTAATAGAGATGAAATTTTGAAGCAGATAGGATAAGGCGTTTTCAAGTTCTAAACTTGAAAACGGAATAAATCGCGTGTTGTCAGTATCTCAGATTTCATTTCACTTTCATATTTTATTTAAAATTCTTTTCAGCCCTAGAAGATATTTGACTGTTTCTTAACAAAGAAATTGCAATTTCCATAACCTTAATGAGCTTAACTGCTGAGGTTAACTATAGCAACTGAGGTAAACTGTAGCTGAGATCCTGCTCGAACAAGGGACAAGACTTAGTGTCTTGTCGATCAAAAACATCGACAAGACTTAGTGTCTTGTCGATGTTTTTGATGCTCAGGAAGGGGAGTTTATACAGGGGTGACAGGCCGCCTATCCTCTTTGGACTGTCACTCTAAATCCCAACAATTCTCTCTTGATTGCTAATTCTTTTTACACTTGGAACTTCTAAAGTTTCTCCTTCCTTAGTCTGTATTCCTTCAGAGACTTACTTAAGATGTTTAGAAACTTCGGAAGGTTGGGTAGAGATGGTGGATTATGATACTCCGGTGAGGGACAATACACATATTTAACTATGCAAAACAACCACAAGTTTAGTAGAATGATAGCTCTAGGCTCTTCGTGCTGCAATCAACACCTCATCAAGAGCTTGCAAAATTACAGAAAAGAGGAGGAAGTCCTAGCAAGTACGTTCCCAGAGTATCGTCTCCTCTTGGGACGTACATGCTTGGACATCCGCCTCTTTTCTGCAATTTTGGAAGCTCCTGATGATGTGTTGATTGCAACTCGAAAAGCCTAGAGCTATCATTCTACTCCCCCCATGGTTTTTTGCATTCTATATCACTTGGTTTGCGATATTTGCATAATATTTAATTATAAAGATGCAGTTAAAAGAAAAATTTGGTTAGAATATAATGATACATTTGACAAATATAAAATCTTAATGCTTTGTTGGAGTATCAGGTGCGGTTCACAGAGTCGAGTGCTGTCTCGCGACTGTGAGGTGCGGTCTTCCGGTCTTTGTTATGGTGACGTGATTGTGAGGTGTAGTCTTGCCCCTTTATATGCCTTCTTGTTGATGTTTGTTTTATAGTTCCTTGATAATGTGAAAAGTCACCAAAACACCTGGAATTTCACTATTTTTTCACAGTAGTCGTTTTGCATATATATATATATTTTTTTTTTTTATTTTTTATTAACACATCGGCCGATTCCCACCAAGGCAGGGTGGCCCGAAAACGAAAAACTTTCATCATCATTCACTCCATCACTGTCTTGCCAGAAGGGTGCTTTACACTACAGTTATAAAACTGCAACATTAACACCCCTCCTTCAGAGTGCCGGCACTGTACTTCCCATCTCCAGAACTCAAGTCCGGCCTGCCGGTTTCCCTGAATCCCTTCATAAATGTTACTTTGCTCACACTCCAACAGCACGTCAAGTATTAAAAACCATATGCCTCCATTCACTCCTATCAAATACGCTCACACATGCTTGCTGGAAGTCCAAGCCCCTCGCACACAAAACTTCCTTTACCCCCTCCCTCCAACCTTTCCTAGGCCGACCCCTACCCCGCCTTCCCTCCACTACAGATTTATACACTCTCGAAGTCACTCTGTCTCGTTCCATTCTCTCTACATGTCCAAACCACCTCAACAACCCCTCCTCAGCTCTCTGAACAATCGTTTTGGTAATCCCGCACCTCCTCCTAATTTCCAAACTCCGAATTCTCTGCATTATATTCACACCACACATTGACCTCAGACATGACATCTCCACTGCCTCCAGCCTTCTCCTCGTTGCAACATTCATCACCCATGCTTCACACCCATATAAGAGCGTTGGTATAACTATACTCTCATACATTCCCCTCTTTACTTCCATGGACAAGGTTCTTTGTCTCCACAGACTCCGAAGTGCTCCACTCACCCTTTTCCCCTCATCAATTCTATGATTTACCTCATCCTTCATAGACCCATCCGCCGACATGTCCACTCCCAAATATCTGAATACATTCACCTCATCCATACTCTCTCCCTCCAATCTGATATCCAATCTTTCGTCACCTATTCTTTTGTTATCCTCATCACCTTACTCTTTCCTATATTCACTTTCAATTTTCTTCTTTTACACACCCTACCAAATTCATCCACCAACCTCTGCAGCTTCTCTTCAGAATCTCCCAAAAGCACAGTGTCATCAGCAAAAAGCAACTGTGACAACTCCCACTTTGTATTTGCTTCTTTATCTTTTAGCCCAACACCTCTTGCCAAGACCCTCGCATTCACTTCTCTTACAACCCCATCTATAAATATATTGAACAACCACGGTGACATCACACATCCTTGTCTAAGGCCCACTTTTACTGGGAAATAGTCCCTTCCCTCCTACACACTCTAACCTGAGCCTCACTATCCTCATAAAAACTCTTCACTGCTTTCAGTAACCTTCCTCCTATTCCATACACCTGCAACATCTGCCACATTGCCCCCTATCTACCCTATCATACGCCTTTTCCAAATCCATAAATGCCACAAAAACATCTTTACCCTTATCCAAATACTGTTCACCTATATGTTTCACTGTAAACACTGGGTCTACACACCCCTACCTTTCCTAAAGCCCCTTGTTCATCTGCTATCCTGCTTTCTGTTTTACTCTTAATTCTTTCAATAATAACTCTACCATACACTTTACCAGGTACACTCAACAGACTTATTCCCCTATAATTTTTGCACTCTCTTTTGTCCCCTTTGCCTTTATACAAAGGAACAATACACGCTCTCTGCCAATCCCTAGGTACCTTACCCTCTTCCATACATTTATTAAATAATAGCACCAACCACTCCAAAATTATATCCCCACCTGCTTTTAACATTTCTATCTTTATCCCATCAATCCCAGCTGCCTTACCCCTTTCATTCTACCCACTGCCTCACGAACTTCCCCTACACCCACAACTGGCTCTTCCACACTCCTACAAGATGTTATTCCTCCTTGCCCTACACACGAAATCACAGCTTCCCTGTCTTCATCAACATTTAACAAATCCTCAAAATATTCTCTCCATCTTCCCGATACCTCTAACTCTCCATTTAATAACTCTCCTCTCCTATTTTTAACTGTCAAATCCATTTGTTCTCTAGGCTTCCTCAACTTATTAATCTCATTCCAAAACTTTTTCTTATTTTCAACAAAATTTGCTGATAACATCTCACCCACTCTCTCATCTGCTCTCTTTTTACATTGCTTCACCACTCTTTTAACCTCTCTTTTTCTCTCCATATACTCTTCCCTCCTTGCATCACTTCTACTTTGTAAAAACCTCTCATATGCTAACTTTTTCTCCCTTACTACTCTCTTTACATCATCATTCCACCAATCGCTCCTCTTCCCTCCTGCACCCACTCGCCTGTAACCACAAACTTCTGCTGAACACTCTAACACTACATTTTTAAATCTACCCCATACATTTTCGACCCCATTGCCTACACTCTCACTAGCCCATCTATCCTCCAATAGTTGTTTATATCTTACCCTAACTGCCTCCTCTTTTAGTTTATAAACCTTCACCTCTCTTTTACTTACTGATTCTATTTTCCTTGTATCCCATCTACCTTTTACTCCCACTGTATATATATATATATATATATATATATATATATATATATATATATATATATATATATATATATATATATATATATATATATATATATATATATATATATAATATGATGCCGATTAGGTAAAACTGGTCAATTAGCAAGAACTCATCTAAAATTAAGTCCTTTCTAAAATTTTCTCTTATACGTTTAAAGATATATTTTTTTCATTTATCTTAATGTAAAAATTTATAATTTTGTACCAAGAGAAACTTTGAAAACCTACCTAACCTTATTACAACAAGCGCAATTTAATTTAGCCTAACCCAACTAAATATATTTTTGATACGTTAACAATAATTTAATAATAAACAAACACAATGAAATATATTTTTTCGTTATGTTCAGAATGATTATGGCGAAATTATTGCATACACAAACTTTCACTTGTCTTATATGGCAAGGTGAGCGTTGCTATTTAAGCCAAATCGCAAGTTTTACCTAATCGGCACGACATATATATATATATATATATATATATATATATATATATATATATATATATATATATATATATATATATATATATATATATATATATATATATATATATATATATATATGTCGTGCCGATTAGGTAAAACTTGCGATTTTGGCTTAAATGCAACGCTCACCTTGCCATATAAGAGAAGTGAAAATTTGTGTATGCAATAATTTCGCCAAAATCATTCTGAACATAACGAAAAAATATATTTCATTGTGTTTGTTTATTATTAAATTAATGTTAACGTATCTAAAATATATTTAGTTGGGTTAGGCTAAATTAAATTGCGCTTGTTGTAATAAGGTTAGGTAGGTTTTCAAAGTTTCTCTTGGTACAAAATTATAAATTTTACATTAACATAAATGAAAAAAATATATCTTTAAACGTATAGAGAAAATTTTAGAAAGGACTTAATTTTAGATGAGTTCTTGCTAATTGACCAGTTTTACCTAATCGGCACGACATTATATATATATATATATATATATATATATATATATATATATATATATATATATATATATGTCGTGCCGATTAGGTAAAACTGGTCAATTAGCAAGAACTCATCTAAAATTAAGTCCTTTCTAAAATTTTCTCTATACGTTTAAAGATAATTTTTTTCATTTATGTTAATGTAAGAATTTATAATTTTGTACCAAGAGAAACTTTGAAAACCTACCTAACCTTATTACAACAAGCGCAATTTAATTTAGCCTAACCCAACTAAATATATTTTAGATACGTTAACATTAATTTAATAATAAACAAACACAATGAAATATATTTTTTCGTTAGGTTCAGAATGATTTTGGCGAAATTATTGCATACACAAATTTTCGCTTGTCTTATATGGCAAGGTGAGCGTTGCTATTTAAGCCAAAATCCCAAGTTTTACCTAATCGGCACGACATATATATATATATATATATATATATATATATATATATATATATATATATATATATATATATATATATATATATATATATATATATATATATATATATATAAGGAGGTAGCACTGATGCAGAAAACAGAAGGTGGTCCAAGCAAATACGGTCAAAGGAAACGTCCTGGCTATATATGAAGAAGTGAAAAAGATGTAAAATTCAACGAGGCTTGCGAGGAACTTTGTGAACACAAAGAACAATTGATGCAGTTTTGCAAACTGACAAAGCTGAGAGGAAGGCACTCCATACAGTACAAAGCTGAGAGGGATCGCTACTCCAATTAGTGTACGACTGAAAGAGCACTGAACTCCAGGTTGTGCTACAAAGAACAAATTACTCTCTGTCACTTGTTCCTCACCCTCCATGTTCTACTGA
Organism: Cherax destructor; assembly: GCA_009830355.1. NCBI lineage: Eukaryota > Metazoa > Arthropoda > Malacostraca > Decapoda > Parastacidae > Cherax > Cherax destructor. The sequence goes on along the minus strand of WNWK01009173.1, from coordinate 65,847 downwards.
CAGGGGAGAGACGAAATCATTAAAAAAATATATAAATTTATCCACATCATGCTGCCTCAAGCGACTTAGTCTTTTAACAAACTCAGTCAGCGGACGTTGTAAACGTTTTAGTGATTACATTATGTTCAACAATGTGCAGATATTTCGGAGGTTGAACTGAAAATACAGCAAACCTCTCTATGGTTAATTACCTGGGTTAAAGCTTATCGATGCTGGAGAGTCATTAAGGTTTCATGTCACCAATTCATCACCAATCCAGAATACTTGAGTTTTAATTAAAAAGACCTACTTAGGACCGAAAAAAAACTCAAAGAGCATAATGTAATATAAAATATACCACTCCACATAAATATACACTATTGTCTCAGTACTCACTTCAAGAGAGAAATATACTCATCTGAAAAAATACCAAGTTGTATATATACGTTTTCTGATATGCTTGCCGTAACACAAAAAAATATGTAAATTTATAACCTTTGCACGAGAACAACTTAAGCAGTTAAAAATAAATTTAAAGTTAATGTTGTTGCAATATAACAATACTGATATGGATAAACCAAAATTTAAATGTTCCAACAATATTTCTGGAAAATACTGGGAGTAGATAACTTTTAAAAATATTGGAGAGTTAAAACTATGTAAAACATTCTTGGACAAGACCAGGGTGGAGTGCAAACGGAGGAGAGTCCGTGGATCTGCTCCCCATGAACGGTGAGGCAGAACTTTAAGGAAAGCTGCCTTCAAAGAAGAAATATAAAGTTTTCATATCAACCGGGGATCGAATAGAAGGCCATGAAACTTGACCGTATCACATTCTGGGATATGAGAGCAGTGTAGATACAATGAAATATCTGGGACAAGAGGACATCTAGTGTAGGTAATGAAATGGCTTTTCGTACTAGAAAATATAAGACCATGATAAGTGGCCCAATGGGAAACATGGTCAATCGAGTCATGAAGGGAGACCACTACCAGGCGACAGTCAGCGCCTGCTTAATTTATAGCAAAGTCATCCACATAAAGTGATGACCAAATGTGCAATGGAAGAACGGAAGGTAGGTCATTAATAGCCAAGAGAAAAAAGGTAGGACTAAGGACACAACCTTGTGGGACCCTCTCGGCCTGAAGAAAGCGAGGCACAAAGACAGACACGAAAATGTCTTTCAGATATGAAAGCAGCTAGGAAGGGTCGGTATATTACCGCAGAGACCCAAGGAGTGGGCCCGGGCAAAGATGTTATAACTCCAAGTGGTGTCATATGCCTTCTCAAGGTCAAAAAAGACTGCTAGGACGGAGTGTTTATTATCAATGGCATTTCACATATACGTATCTAAGTGCAGAAAGTAGTCCAAATTAAAGAGGTCCTTGTGAAAGCCATATTGGCAAGGCGAAAAAGTATTGTGAGTCTCTAAATTCCATATTAGAAGTCTATTCACCAATCGTTACATCAACTTGCAGACTACACTGGTTAGAGCAATGGGACGATAGTGAGAGGTATCAAGCCCCTAAAATGCGTGGCTTGAAAAGGCATAAAAGGACTACAAGGGCTGTAGAATACAGATGCTGTAGCTCCCTTAAGGTTTACTATACAAATAGTAGGAGTCTAAGAAATAAGATAGATGAGCTAAGATTACTTGCAAGTGTAGGTAATATAGATATTATTGCTATAACAGAGACCTGGTTCAACCTGAAAGATAGAGAAATGCCTTCCGAGTGCAACATAAAGGGTTATAAGCTATTCCACACTGATAGGGTCAACATGAAGGGTGGTGGAGTGGCGATGTATGTCAGAGATCATTTAAATTGTTGTGTTAGACAAGATATAAGATTAGAAACATCGGACACAGAATCTGTTTGGCTACGGTTTCTCGAGGGTCGTGAAAAAATAATTTTAGGTGTGATTTACAGGCCCCCAAGCCTGGATAGGGAGTGCAGTAAGCCTCTATGGGACGAAATTCATAAGGCGTCTAGATATGAAAATGTTGTGTTAATGGGAGATTTTAACTTTAGACAAATTGATTGGAACAATGTGACAGGTAATTTTGAGTCTAGTGACTTTCTTGATACGGTTCAGGATTGTTTTTTAAAACAGTTTGTGAAAGAACCAACTAGAGGTAGCAACTTGCTTGATTTGATTCTTGCCTACAAAGAATCACTAATTAATAATCTTGAGGTTAATGAAGAGCTTGGGGGAAGCGATCACAAATCACTTAGTTTCAAAATATCATGGAATTACCCAGGTAACTGCAATCAAGTCTCTGTTCCAGACTTTCGCTTAGCCGACTTCATAGGGCTGAGAAATTACCTAGGTGGGCTAAATTGGGATGACCTGACTATGGGTTAGGTAGGTGGTTTTGGTTGCCAATATGACGTTTTCCAGAGCATAGTTCTAGCTGCCCAGACAACTTTTGTTCCGAGTAGGGAAATTAGATCTAACAAAAATGATCCTAAATGGATGAACAATAGAGTAAAACATCTCATTGGTCAAAAGAGAGGCATATATAGGCGTATGAAAAGAGGGGATGGACAGATAAGAAATCAATATTTTCAATTAAAGATAAATAAAAAAAGGAATAAGAAAAGCAAAAAGGGAATTATGAGGCTAGGTCGCAAGGGATTCGAAGACTAACCCAAAAGGGTTCTTTCAGGTATACATAAGTAAGGTTAGGGACAAGATAGGCCCACTTAAGAGTAACTCAGGACAGATCACGGACAGTGATAAGGATATGTGTGAAATTTTCAATACTTATTTCCTCTCAGTTTTTACTCAAGAAGATACTAGCGGAATTCCAGAAATAATAAACTATGTTGAAAAGGAAGATAATAGACTATGCTCGATTGGGGTAACTAGTGACATGGACCTCAGACAAATAGAGAAATTTAAACCTAACAAATCCCCAGGCCCTGAGGAACTGTTTGCAAGAGTTTTAAAGGAATGTAAAGGGGAACTTAGCAAACCTTTCAATATATCACTACAAACTGGCATAGTGCCAGACAAGTGGAAAAGGGCAAATGTAATACCTATTTACAAGGCAGGTGGCAGGTCTTTAGCTTCGAACTATAGACCAATAAGCCTTACCTCCATAGTTGGTAAATTTATGGAATCAATAATTGCCGAGGCAATTCGTAGCCATCTTGAAAGGCATAAATTGATTAATGAATCTCAACACGGTTTTACTAAGGGGCGTTCCTGTCTTACGAATTTACTAACTTTTTTACACTAAGGTGTTTGAGGAGGTAGATCATGATAATGAAAATGATATTGTGTATATGGACTTCAGTAAAGCTTTCGATAGAGTTCCACATCAGAGGCTATTGAGGTGGCAGAGAGTTTGCATAAATGTGGAGAAATTAGAATGGGGGCACGTCTCAAGCGGTGTCCCAAAGGGGTCAGTTTTGGGCCCCCTGTTGTTTACAATTTACATAAACGACATAGATGAGGGAATAAATAGCAGCATGAGCAAATTTGCTGATGACACCAAAATAGGCCGTCCAATTCATTCTAATGAGGACATTAGAGCACTCCAGGATGATTTGAATAAACTGATGCAGTGGTCGGAGAAGTGGCAGATGCAGTTTAATGTAGATAAATGCAAAGTTCTAAATGTTGGGCAGGACAATAACCATGCCACATATAAAATGCATAATGTAGATCTTAATACTTGTGATTGCGAGAAGGATTTAGGAGTTCTGGTTAGCAGTAATCTGAAACCAAGACAACAGTGCATAAGTGTTCGCAATAAAGCTAGCAGAATCCTTGGCTTCATATCAAGAAGTATAAATAATAGAAGTCCTCAGGTTGTTCTTCAACTCTATATAACTTTGGTTATGCCTCATTTAGATTATGCTGTACATTTCTGGTCACATTATAACAGAATGGATATAAATGCACTGGAAAACGTACAGAAAAAGATGACAAAGTTCATCCCATGTATCAGAAATATTTCCTATGAAAATAGACTGAGAGCCCTGAATCTGCACTCTCTAGAAAGGCGTAGAATTAGGGGGGATATGATTGAGGAAAACAGGAATAAATAAAGGGGATGTAAATAGCGTGCTGAAAATATCCAGCCAAGACAGGACTCGCAGCAATGGTTTCAAGTTGGTAAAGTTCAGATTCAGGAAGGATATAGGAAAGCACTGGTTTGGTAATAGAGTTGTGGATGAGTGGAACAAACTCCCGAGTACCGTCATAGAAGCTAAGACGTTGTATAGTTTTAAAAATAGGTTAGATAAATACATGAGTGGGTGTGGGTGGGTGTGAGTTGGACCTGACTAGCTTGTGCTACTAGATCAGATGATGTACTAATTCCTTAAGTGGAAGTGACCTGACTACCTGGAGTTTACCTGGAAAAGGTTAACTCCAGGTGGTCGGGTCTAAGTAGGGAAGTGATGGACTTGCCTTGCATGGGTCAGTAGGCCTGCTGCAGTGTTCATTTTTTCTTTTGTTCTTATACGGATATGAATATTATCAGGCCGAGCTGCCGATGACTGGCAAGCAGAAAGCGTGGACTCTAGCTCTAAGAGAGTAAAAAGTACGTTATATGGCTCCATCCCATTAGAAGAGAAATTCAAGGGCGATTGCTCCCTGGTAGACTTAGAAGCGAGAAACGAGAGACAGAGGTGAAGCCCTTGGGAGACACGGCCAAGATAGTTTCTGATTTTCATAGCAACCTCAAGAGGTTCTGCAACACTAACAACAGGAACCCGCAAAACGGGAGCCGGGTCTGGAGCGTACTTGCCACACATCATCCGTATCTTCTTAGAAAACCACACATATAGGGGAGGTCGAGATATCAGTAGAAACGTAGTTTTGCCAACAAGTGCGGTTAACGTCGCGTATGACGTGGCGAGCGACTGACCTTGCTCGCTTAAAATCCAAAAGACGATCTGCGGTCCAATTATATCGATAACGGCCCAATGCAGCACGTTTCATACGCACTGCATGGGCACTCACAGGAGACCACAAAGGCACACATGTCTGAGACTGCCTGCCTGAGGTTTGAGGAATAGCACGTGATGCTGCAGACAAAACTAAGGTCAATAACTGGTGCACCAGCTCATCAATAGAGGATGAAGAAGGGTCCTCACATAAAGCGGTAAGATGAGAGTATAAGACCCAATTCGCTTGTCCAAATTGCCAATGGGTCTACGAGGCGGTTGGGAATTCGTATCAGAAGCAAGAATAATAGGAAAGCGATCGCTGTCTTGCAAATCTGGGAGAACAGATCAAGTGTAATCAAGGGCAATTGACGAGGAACAGATAGAATGATCAATGCAATAGAGAGACTGAGTGCGAGAGTCAAAATAGGTGGGAGCACCTATATTTAAAACATGAAGAGGATGAGAAGTGAAAAGATTGTCCAACTGATCACCACGAGAGTCACAGTGGGACCCTCCCCAAAGATGATGGTGAGCTTTAAAATCACCTAACAACAAGATGAACGGCGGCAGAGAAGAGATCAAGAACGCAACATCCTAGATACAGAATGCACGGGAAAGAGAGATATATAGGGAGCAAACTGTATACCACATGTGCAAATGAATACGGGCCTGCGGTATAATGCAGCTGAGTACGAACAAAGACCTGTTGGAACAGTATACCAACGCGCATAAGAAGCACACTCTCATTAAATGATTCATCAGGAAAGGGATCAGTAGAATGCAACAGTACATAGCCTTGTAACCCGAAACATACTGGGGAAAACTGGGAGAGCAACACCTGGAGCTCTCCCCGATTACCCCTGAGGTCACGAATATTCCATTGTAAATAAGTTATTATTCACAATGAGAAGCGATAAAATCTACTGGCTAGTCAATGTGTGGAGGCAACAGAAAGCGTGTAAGGAAGGAGGAATCAGAATGCTATGAAGGAAAAGATTGCTGTGAAGGTTGTGAAAAATAAGAATGGGCATAAGGAGGTGCACAGGTGTCCATCAAGGGTTTTGTCTCCTCAGTATAGATGGAGATAGCAACGTTTCAACGGACAAGGAAGATGCCGATACCATGACTTCAGAGACAGGTGAGGTAGTGCAAGTAGAGATCGGGGAGACTATGGATGGAACTAAAGAGATCTGAGAGGGAAGGGGAGAATCAACCGGGAAAAATGTGACGGTGGGGAGAGACTAGTCTTGCGGTGGAACAGGAGACGCGGGAGAGACTAGTCTTGCGGTGGAACAGGAGACGCGGGAGAGACTAGTCTTGCGGTGGAACAGGAGACGTGTGAGAAATTACATGCACCAGCTTCACAATTAATTTTATACATGTAATTTGGGTAAGATGGAACTGAGACCATTATTACTCACCAATTTTTGTTACACCTCAGAGGCAAGTGAGACTTACGTCTCAATAGGTCTCAGGAAAGTGACTCCTCCAATGCCCTCACCCTCCAACCACATTCGCACTAAGCGGGACCCAAAATTATATATTAATATTTAAGAAAACCAGTAACTCTTTTAAGATTGTATTGGTGGACTGTATCAATTGGCTTTGAATTGACTGAATATGTATTAGGGTCTATTACACATGATATCAACACTATAACAGCATATGTTGAACACATTAACTAAATTCCTAATATTAACTCTTACAAATTTGGACCACCGGTGGAACACACCCTAACGCTACCTAGAAATACGAAGGCCAAAGAAAAGCTACTGTACAAAATAGGTTATTACTTATCCAAGGCGTATAGTAGGGAAGTCACCGGTGTCCTTCAATTCTTCCAATTTTACCACTCTATTATAGTGGTTTTACACATATTTGCTTCTCCCTCTGCAGTAGAGGATGTTAGGGTATTATTTGTTAGTTATCTGAGGCAGCTCCACTCAGATTTTTCCCTCATGACGTCCGATTCAATTAGACGGTTATAGTGACCAGTATTCCACTAATTTTTCATTATGGTGTCCTCCCCCTCCGCCTGTCTCCGCGGCTACTGGTTCTTTTTTCAGTAGAAAATTAAATTTAGATTATCAGAAACACATTTTACACATTATTTATAATAATGAAATTTATACATAATAAAAATAGAAAAAAAATATCAAATTTTCCACACTGCAGCCGGGCGGAGTTCGTTGATAAACGACTTAAATTACTCCGTCCTCTATGAGACGATTCCAGCCAACTCTACCTTGAGTGGTTGTTCTCCTAATTGGCCTTATTACAATTTTTCCTCATGAATTCCTTGATTGGCGCTACGTTCAGTTCCACTTGTGTCACTTTCCCTTAGATTATCATTTACATTTGATTGAACCCCATTTAATTCCAAGGGAATTAATTTATTAAAGGTTCGCAAACTTTCCTGACCATGACACAACTTGACATTCCTGACAACACCTTGTGCATCTGTGTATAATGTTAATTAATACCTTGCCCAGAGGCCACAACGTTGCTCAGTATCAATTAATACCATGTCCCCTGGTTGAATGTCCTGTCGATTTATAGCCTCTGAAGCACCATGAATGTGTTCACATAGAGTAAGAAGATACTCCTTTTGCCACACATTGGACCAATGATTAATTACTTTATTTAACATCTTAAATTTATTACTTAACAATGTTACATTATTATTATCTTCATTAATTTCTTCAGGATTATCTCTATAGATAAGTGCAGCTTCCAATTTTCGTCCACATATTAAGTGAGAAAGCGTTAAATATGTGTACATCAGGAGTATCACTAATGTATAAGAGGGGACGATTATTTATACGATTTTCCGCCTCCACTAATGCAGTACGGAATTCTTCCAAACTAATTAATTTCCTGTGTAGCACCTTCCATAGACACCTGTTTACTGTACCTATCATTCTTTCATAAAACCCACCCTGCCAAGGTGCTCTGGGAGTAATAAATTTCCAGACACATCCTTGCTGGGTTAACAGAGATTGTACGATTTAGGGAGCATTGAAAAAATACTAATTTTAAAGATGCAAGCTGCACTTTTCGGACATTATTTGTATGGTCACAACAAACGTCTAAGCAAAATTTAAGACCATTTCATTCCCATTTACCCTGCAGCATTGTGGTCGACTTTTCATCAAATTATACACCATTGAAAACAATTAGTTATAATTTATTGGTTGTCAGAATAATAATCATATGTACATGGTTAATATAATTTTGGGGAGTAAATATTGTATAATCAAATGTATATGGGTTATATCAATCATCAACTGTATAATTTTAAACTATTACAAGTTATAAGTGAAGTCTTTCTTGATGTTGAACTTGGGCGTCACTTTCCTGGAAAATATTCTTTGCCTGATATATCCATCTCTTGCCTTCTGTCCAGTGACTTCAGTGCAGCTTCAGTCATCTCTTGCCTTCTGTCCAGTGACTTCAGTGCAGCTTCAGTCATCAATGTTATCCCTCTCTCAACAGCGTGAGTGTTGTTTGGCCACTTGGGAACCTCCAGTGAAGTCTCAATAATTTTCAGAACCTGTTGATCTGATAGAGAAGCTATGAAAGGAGGGTCAGTTTTGAGTTCAATCTTCCAGTGAATCATGGAATGATAGTTCTTTGCTTGCCACTTTAGTTTGGGAATCATTACTTTTCTTGAGTTGACAATAGGAGTCACATTGTCATTCGCTTTATCTTCACTGGTATCCTCATCATCAATGAAGATTAACAAGTTCTGTGTCAACAGCATCAGCAGTGTTTTTGTTAAATATGATTTTTTTTATAAGACTATGCATCTAAACCATCATAACATAACATTCTTTAGCTTAACATAACTTATAATCAATATATATATATATATATATATATATATATATATATATATATATATATATATATATATATATATATATATATATATAATGTAAAGTTACAGGTACATATTACAAAATGACTTGGGGACCCTCGTAAGTTCCCTAAGTTCGTCTTCTGGCACCTGAGTTTCATCTTTCTCGATCCATAGAAACCCAAGTGAAAACAATGAAAATTATATTAAAAATGTACTCTGCAGAAACAAATAATATTTGAACTGACTATAAAATATTCTCTCTACTACTCATTGTATCAGCCTTAATGTCATTAAGAAAACAAACACATTTTTTTCCTGTAAGAGAAAACCTCCATGCACCTCTCCGACTTTTTTATTTCCCTACCTAACCGAAATTTCCACATGTTGCATTAACAAGCGATTCGTCTTTTCTCTAAGACTCTCGACGACATCAGCAGTCCACGTACCTAACCATAGTTTCTCTGTAATTTCCAACGAACTAAATGTATCACCTAAAAAAATCACTTTTAGTATATTTTAGTAAAACTGTTGTGGAATTATGTACTTTCAGTAAAGATTATAGTTCATATATTTTATAATGGCAATTGAATAGATACAAGTATAATTTATCATGGTAACTAATTTTTGTCAATTTCGTGAAAAAAAAAAAATAGTACTCTAATTAAAAAGCTTTGTTTTTTTTTTTCTTTTTTCTTAACACAACAAAATAATGTTCTTGAGAACATTTCATTATATACGCATTTACCAAGAAATTATATGTAATAACTGCACGTCCATCCTGCCCTGAATTTGAGAGAAAACCTCGTCAGCGCCAACACGATTGTTGAGAATTTCATTACCTGCCTCGAGATTCCCTTAGTCATAGCTGCGCTGCGTTCGTCCCACATTGTTGTCTGTTACTTTCTCTTCTTTGTTGCACATTTCTCTGTCACATATTACTGTCACATTATGTTATATATTGCTCAATGCCATATTGTTGCGTCAAATATTGACATTTTGGTTATATTATTGTATTAAATATTATTGTGTCACATATAGTTATGTCACATACTTTTGTATTACATGTCCTACCTATTGTTGTGTAATATTTTTTGTGCTACATGTTGTCCTACCTATTGTTGTGTCACATGTAGTGTCGCACATGGTGTAAACTTATGTCACAAATTAATGTGTCACGTTGTTTTATCTTTGGTTATATGTTTCCTTTAAGCGATAGACTTTCATGGGTCATACAGTGCCTGTTTAATTAGATTTAATCCCAGCATACATAATGGGGATTACCAATAGACCCCTGGCTGTCTTCAAGCAGGCACTGGAAAAGCACCTTAAATCAGTACCTGGTTCGTACGTCGGTTTGCGTGCGGCCAACAATAACAGCCTGGTTGATCAGGACCTGATCCTCAATGAGGCCTGGTCACAGACCGGGCAGCGAAACTCTCTCCATGTATAGGTATATTTTGTCCAGACACAGACAATGCATATACTGTGAGCAACACTGCTATTCTGAAAGACTGATTACCTACAGTCATCCAAAAGACCCAGAACTCACCACTTGGTGGTAGCTGATGGCCGAGTTCCCACTGCATGTCAAATATTGTAGATGAATGGTTCAGAGAACCGACAAGTTGATACATTAGACACATGTGCAACACTTGGGTATCTTTAAAGAGGAAACGATTCGCCACACAGTGGCTTCATCAGTCCATACAAAGGAGAATAGTGAAGAGCAGGAGGAGTTTGAGATAATCAGTCCCTCAGTCTTGAAAAGATTGATGGACAGATTACATCGACTCAAAGCTAAGGGACTGATTACCTCAAACTCCTGTTCTTCACCGTTCTCCTTCGGATGGACTGATGAAGCCACTGTGTGGCGAAACTTTTCCTCATTAAAGATACCCGATGGGGTTGTAAAAGAAGTAAATGCTAGGGTGTTGGGGAGAGGAGTGGGATTAAATTATGGGGAATCAAATACAAAATGGGAGTTGACAGTTACTTTTTGCTGATGATACTGTGCTTATGGGAGATTCTAAAGAAAAGTTGCAAAGTTAGTGGAGGAGTTTAGGAGGGTGTGTAAAGGTAGAAAGTTGAAAGAGAACATAGATAAAAGTAAGGTGATGAGGGTATCAAACGATTTAAATAAAGGAAAATTGGATATCACATTGGAGAGAGGGATTATGGAAGAGGTGAATGTTTTCAGAAATTTGGGAGTTGACTTGTCAGCGGATTGGTTTATGAAGGATGTGGTTAACCATATAATTGATGAAGGAAAAAAGGTGAGTGGTGCGTTGAGGTATCTGTGGAGACAAAAAACGTTATCCATGGAGGCAAAGAAGGGAATGTACGAAAATATAGTGGTACCAACACTCTTATATAAATGAGAAGCATAGGTTGCAAATGCTGCACCGAGGAGGCGGCTTGAAGCTGTGGAGATGTCCTGTCTAAGGGCAATGTGTGGTGTAAATATTATGCAGAAAATTCGGAGTGTGGAAATTAGGAGGTGTGGAATTACTAAAAGTATTTGTCAGAGGGCTGAAGAGGGGTTGTTGAGGTGGTTTGGTCATTCAGAGAGAATGAATCAAAGTAGAATGACTTGGAGAGTGTATAAATCTGTAGGGGAAGGAAGGCGGGGTAGGGGTCATCCTCAAAAAGATTGGAGGGAGGGGGTAAAGGAGGTTTTGTGGGCGAGGGGGCTTGGACTTCCAACAAGCATGTGTGAGCGTGTTAGGAGTGAATGGAGACGAATGGTTTTTGGGACCTGACAAGCTCTTTGAGAGTGAGCAGGGTAATATTTTATGAAGGGATTCAAGGAAACCAGTTAATTGATTTAGTTGGACTTGAGTCCTGGAAATGGGAAGTACAATTCCTGCACTTTAAAGGAGGGGATTGAGATATTGGTGGTTTGGAGGGACTTTCTGAACTGTCGTATCTTAGCACCTCTGCAAAGACATTGATTATGTGTGAGTGAGGTGAAAGTGTTGATTGATAAAAGAATATTCTTTTGGGTATTTACTTTCTTTTTGGGTCACCCTGCCTCGGTGGGAGACGGCCGACGTGTTATATATATATATATATATATATATATATATATATATATATATATATATATATATATATATATATATATATATATATATATATATATATAAGTACTAGCTGTACCCGGCCACGCGTTACTGTGGCTCAGTCTGGTTAAATGGAGAAGAAAGAAAAGATAAAGTGCACGTTTCTAATTTGTTTAATTTCACAATGCTTGTGGGCATACAATATTTTTTGTTGTTCCAGTGTCTGTGCAGATATAGAGACTTTCTGGTTTGCTGACTCTAGAACACGGAACATATAAATGTCCATGTGAGAAGCAATCCGTGTCTAGATCTAAACTGCACATTTCTAAAGATTGGCCCTAAGCTTTGTTGATGGTTATTGCAAACGCCAATCGAATTGGGAATTGCAATATCTTAAATTGAAATGGCATATCCGTTGGAATCATAGGAATGCGAGGAATGAGGACATCTTCACCTTTGAAAGGTCCTGTCAAGATTGTTGCTTCTACAACATTGCTCATTAATTTTTTTACTGCAAGCCGCGTGCCGTTGCAAAGCTTTCGCTGGTTGATATTTCGCAACATGATAATTGGCACGCTGATTTTCAATTGCAGAACGTTCAGTGGCATCCCTGTAAGATCGAGTGAATTCAAAAATTCTGTTGGATAATTAACCGCTTCATCTGCTTCCACAACAGTGTCGACGGACTTGTATGTGACTGCCTCGCTTTGAATGTTAGACTGAATAATATTGTTAAGTTTCTAAGACGCCTTTGTTCTTGGCCGCAAGAACAGCTCGTTCACTCAGCGAATCACGATTCTTATAATTGATTTGAATATTGGGAAATACTTTTTCAACCAATTCTTCTTTTGACGTCACTAAATATCAGAAGTTATGAGGCAATGAAATTCGTCCTGAGGTCAGATCAACCGTCACCTTTCCGTTCCCAATTTCCAGCAATTGATGTGAGAATATCTCAGCTGATCGATCGTTTTGCAGCTGGACACGCATATTTGTAATTAATTTTAACGTCTTTACGTGTCGCCACAAAGTAGAGTATTTCAGGCAAAAATTAATTTTGTCCGATGGTACGATCGATCAAGATCCTCAAGCAATTTTTCGTGCGCCATGTTTTTACCTGTCACAGGTGTGACATCTGGAGATGGGAAGTACAGTGCCGGCACTCTGAAGGAGGGGTGTAAATGTTGCAGTTTTATAACTGTAGTGTAAAGCACCCTTCTGGCAAGACAGTGATGGAGTGAATGATGATGAAAGTTTTTCTTTTTCGGGCCACCCTGCCTTGGTGGGAATCGGCCGATGTGTTAATAAAAAATATATATATATATATATATATATATATATATATATATATATATATATATATATATATATATATATATATATATATATATATATATATATATATATGTATATAAGTGTTGTGTATGTGAAGTCATTGAGGGAACAAAACGGTCACCTATGGGTAGGAGAGGTCGGCGAGAGGAGGCCTCATGGAGGAGAAGGCGGCGGAGGTTGAGGGGTAAAACTATTTCCCTCCCCCTTCCCCAAACAGGTGCACATTCACGGTGTGCACTTGTTACAACAATGAAGTGTTTGTTCACCGTGTGTATAGTGCATAGTTTAAGCTTAGCATGCACATGGTATGCGCATAGCATGTACTCACCTATTTGTGGTTGCAGGGGTCGAGTCATAGCTCCTGGCCCCGCCTCTTCACTGATTGCTACTAGGTCCTCTCTCTCCCTGCTCCATGAGCTTTATCAAACCTAGTCTTAAAACTATGTATGGTTCCTGCCTCCACTATGTCGCTTTCCAAGCTATTCCACTTCCTGACAACTCTATGACTGAAGAAATACTTCCTAACATCCCTTTGACTCATAGGAGTCTTCAACTTCCAATTGTGACCCCTTGTTTCTGTGTCCCCTCTCTGGAACATCTTGTCTCTGTCCACCTTATCTATTCCTCGCAGTATTTTATATGTCGTTATCATGTCTCCCTAACCCTCCTGTCCTCTAGTGTCGTCAGGCCGATTTCCTTAACCTTTCTTCGTAGGACAATCCCCTTAGCTCTGGGACTAGTCTTGTTGAAAACCCTTTTGCACTTTCTCTAATTTCTTGACGTGCTTGACCAGGTGTGGGTTCCAAACTGGTGCTGCATACTCCAGTATGGGCCTGACGTATATGGTATACAGAGTCTTGAATGATTCCTTGGTGAGGTATTGGAACGCTATTCTTAGGTTTGCCAGCCGCCCGTATGCTGCAGCAGTTATCTGATTGATGTGTGCCTCAGGAGATGTGCTCGGTATTATACTCACCCCAAGATCTTTTCTTTGAGTGAGGTTTGCAGTCTTTGGCTACCTAGACTATACTCTGTCTGCGGTCTTCTTTGCCCTTCCCCGATATTCATGACTTTACATTTGGCAGGGTTAAATTCAAGGAGCCAGTTACTGGACCAGGCTTGCAGCCTGTCCAGGTCTCTTTGTATTCCTGCCTGATCCTCGACTGATTTGATTCTTCTCATTAACTTCACATCATCTGCAAACAGGGACACTTCTGAGTCTATCCCTTCCGTTATGTCATTCACATATACCAAAAACAGTACAGGTCCTAGGACTGACCCTTGTGGAACTCCACTCGTCACAGGTGCCCACTCTGACATCTCGTCACGTACCATGACTCGTTGTTGCCTCCCTGTCAGATATTCTCTGATCCATTGCAGTGCTTTTCCTGTTACGTGTGCCTGATCCTCTAGCTTTTGCATTAATCTCTTGTGAGGAACAGTGTCGAACGCCTTCTTGCAGTCCAAAAAATGCAGTCTATCCACCCCTCTCTCGTGTCTTACTTCTGTTACCTTGTCAAAAACTGCAGTAGGTTTGTGACACAGGATTTTCCTTCCCTGAAACCATGCTGGTTGTCGTTTATAAGCTTGTGTCTTTCTAGGTGCTCCACCATTCTCCTCCTGATGATCTTCTCCATGACTTTGCATACTATACACGTCAGTGACACAGGTCTGTAGTTTAATGCCTCGTGTCTGTCTCCTTTCTTAAAATTGGGACTACATTTGCCATCTTCCACGCCTCAGGTAGTTGCCCAGTTTCAATGGATGTGTTGAAGATTTGTGTTAGTGGCACACACAACATCTCTGCTCCCTCTCTAAGGACCCACGGAGAAATGTTGTCCGGTCCCACCGCTTTTGAGGTATCGAGTTCACATAGCAGCTTCTTCACCTCCTCCTCGGTTGTGTGTATTTCATCCAGCACTTGTTGGTATACCTCCCTATTCTGAATTCCTGGAGTCCTTCCTGTCTCCTGTGTAAATACTTCTTTAAATCTCATGTTGAGCTCCTCACATACCTCTTGGTCGTTTATTGTGAACTCCCCACCTTCCTTTCTCAGCCTGATTACCTGGTCCTTGACTGTTGTTTTCCTCCTGATGTGGCTATACAGCAGCTTCGGGTCAGACTTGACTTTTGATGCTATATCATTTTCATATTGTTGCTGAGCCTCCCTTCTTACCTGTGCATATTCGTTTCTGGCTCTTCGGCTAATCTCTTTATTTTCCTGGGTCCTTTGTCTTCTGTACTTTTTCCATTCTCTATTACACTTACTTTTTGCCTCCCTACACCTCTGGGTGAACCAAGGACTCGTTCTGGTCTTCCCATTACTTCTGTTTCCCTTGGGGACAAACCTCTCATCTGCCTCTTTGCATTTGGTTGTCACATATTCCATCATTTCTTTTACTGGTTTTCCTGCCAATTCTCTCTCCCACTGAACGTCTTGTAGGAAGTTCCTCATGCCTGTGTAGTCCCCCTTTTGTAGTTTCGTTTCTCCCTTCCTATTCCTGCTCCTCTCCACTTGTAGCTCAACTATATAATCAAAACACAGAACCAAATGATCACTAGCTCCAAGGGGCCTTTCATACGTGATATCCTCGATGTCCGAACTACTCAAGGTGAATACTAGGTCGAGTCTTGCTGGATCATCCCCACCTCTCTCTCTGGTAGTGTCTCTAACATGTTGATGCATGAGGTTTTCCAGTACCACATCCATCATCTTGGCTCTCCATGATTCTGGACCCCCATGGGGCTCCAGGTTTTCCCAATCAATCTCTTTGTGATTGAAATCACCCATAACTAGTAACTTTGCTCTCCCCATGTGGGCTCTTCTGGCTACCTCGGCTAGTGTGTCTACCATTGCTCTGTTGCTCTCGTCGTATTCTTCTCTTGGCCTCCTGCAGTTCTGTGGCGGGTTGTACATTACAGCAATTACCACCTTATGGCCCTCAGACTGAATTGTTCCTACTATGTAGTCCCTTTCACCCATTCCATCCATTCCTTCCACTTCCTCAAATCCCCACCTGTTCTTAATGAGCAGTGCAACTCCTCCTCCCCCTCTGCTCCCTCTATCTTTCCTGAGGATTTGATATCCGGGTGGAAAGATTGCATCTGTTATCATCCTGGTGAGTTTCGTTTCTGTGAGTGCTATTATGTCTGGGGATGTCTCCTTTATTCTTTCATGCCACTCCTCACATTTATTTGTTATACCATCTGCATTTGTATACCAAACCTTTAACTTCTTTTCTAAAACGTGTATAGCGGTGTATCGTTTATATTTGGGGGCTGTGCACAGAGCATAGTGGTGTTATAGTAACATGTGTTGTGGGAAGCAGTGACTGCCCTATTCCGCCAGGCCTGCCTGCCTAATTACACATCCCCCACACCTCCCTCTCCTCCACAGCCCACCATAAGGACGGGAGACCCCACTCCTCCCCCCCCACCACCACCATGAACCACATGCCTTATGTGTTATGTGCTATTTTTCCTACAAAGCCAGGGAAACAGTGCACCCAACAATGAAAGAAGAGGCACATCTCAGGTGTGTGGAGAGTTTTGAGCACGCAACAGAAATGGCCTTATTCGTGCACACAATGGGTGTGCAGGATCACATAGACCCCCAGCAGAGAGCAACCCACAGCCTCCACAGGCAGATGATAATTCAAGTGGCATTCAAATTCACAGTCATCAAGGCGGTGCACAACTGCCTAAAAATAGATAATTGTGTCTCTCTGCTCCATCATCACAGGAATCACAGAGGTAGAACGAAGAAAAATTCCACTGAAAAAGAGAAAATTTGCGCACAGGTTAGCCAAAAAATCGAAGGTAACACAGTGGGAGCAATCAGAATAATTACAAGTGACGACACTGTAGCTCCCAAAGATGAGACCACAGCTCAAGCACTAAGAGATAAGCATCCGACAAGGGACACCATAGCCATCAACAACAACCCTGAAAGAGACCCCATCACTGGACAATTAATTTTGCCAGAATCAGAAGTCTATAAGGCGATATTGTCATTTCCAGCAGGATCTGCAGGAGGTTACACTGGAATTCGACCACAACACCTGAAAGAGATGGTAAATCCAG
Source organism: Cherax destructor (assembly GCA_009830355.1). Lineage (NCBI taxonomy): Eukaryota > Metazoa > Arthropoda > Malacostraca > Decapoda > Parastacidae > Cherax > Cherax destructor. The sequence goes on along the minus strand of WNWK01009173.1, from coordinate 48,621 downwards.
TACTCGGCGCATCTGCATCAATTCTTCTCACCGAATTAACAACTTTCGTCAACAACTGCCTGGCTGGGCGAATCCCAGAAGAAATTAAACCTTTCTTTTTTGGAACCTCATTATTCACTTTGAAGAAGGAGGATGGGGGAATCAGACCCATTGCTGTTTGTAACACTCTTCGCCATCTCGTTGCCAAAAGAGCAGTAAGAAACATTCGCCTAGAAGCTGCCAGTTTACTCCTGCCACACCAACTGGGCTTTGGGATCTCTCAAGGCAGTGAAGCCGGTCAAACTTGACTTTAGAAATATCTTTAATATGGTGAAGAGAGATGTGGTCTTGCCAGCCGTTCGGGATCGGTTTCCCAGTCTCTTTCCCTTCATTTCATCTGGCTACAACAAACCCTCAACTCTTTTGTTTGGCAAACATGAAATTCCATCATCTGAGGGTGTTCAGCAGAGTGATCCACTCGCTCCACTTCTCTTCTGCATTGCAGTAAGAGAACTAACTTCCAGCCTACGCAGCGAGCTCAACATCTGGTACCTGGATGATGGCACTCTGGCAGGTACTGAAGAGTCCCTGTTAGAGGACCTACAACTGATGAAGACACAGGGAGAGAAGCCTTAGGACTCATCCTCAAACCCTCCAAGTGTGAAATCATCACAACAAACCAGGAAATAATCAATGCTGTGCGAACCATCCTCCCTGAAGTCACTACTACCACTCCATTCAACAGTACCCTTTTGGGAGCACCGCTGGGTCATCAGGCCATCGACACTGTCCTCAAGGACAAAGTGAATGACCTGAAGAGAATGGAGGAGAGAATAAGCGATCTTGATGCCAATGATGTCCTGTATCTCCTCTCCTCACAAGGTGTCTTACTATGCCAAGACTCACTTACGTCCTGAGGTGCGCACCCTCTTTTGACTACCTAACACTTGACGAGTATAATGCACACCTGAGATCAACCTTTAAGACACTGAATCTGTCACTAGAGGATCGGCAATGGGAGCAGGCAACCATCCCACTGCGACTGAGAGGTATAGGGGTGCGCAAAGCAACGCAGGTAGCTTTACCTGCATTTCTGTCGTCGTGTTTGGCTTCCAGTGGATTGGTCAAGAAGATTATCCCCGAACGCTTGAGAGGTGTGGTGGGATCTCAAGACCCCAGGTTCATTGAAGCAGCCATGCAGTGGCAGACTCCTCTAGTAGACCAGCTCTTCCCAAAGAGCACAAACAGTCCCACTGGGACAAACTGATCATGGAAAAAATCGCCAACACAATGCTCACCAACGCTTCAGGAAAGGACAACGCTCGTCTCCTAGTGGTGAAGGCACCACACTCATGAGATTTCCTTCTAGTCATTCCCAATTTCTCCATGGGCACTCGACTCGACCCACAGGCCATTTGGATTGGTGTTGCTCTTCGCCTAGCCGCCCCCATACTCACTGAACATAGGGGCATTTGCGGCAGGGCGACGGCTGATCAATTCGGACTTCATGGTCTCGTGTGTCACACATCAGAAGGGAAGTATGCTAGACATGAGGAGGTCAACGACATCATAAAGAGAAGCCTCGCCACAGCCCGTTGCCCAGTCCAACAGGAATCCCAAGTGCAAAGGTCTGATGGAAGTCAAAAGCGTCCTGATGGAGCCACTATGCTACCCTGGAAGGATGGTAAGCAGATTGCTTGGGACTACACTTGTGCCGCCACAATGACAGACACCTACTTGTCATACTCCGTAGCTGAAGGGGGTGGAGCTACCAGCCACAGGGAGACCCAGAAGACCCGCAAATATGAAGGCTTTCCCCCTTGTTATAAATTCATTCCAATGTGATCGGAGACCCTTGGAGCATAGGGCAAGTGTGCTCTAAAGTATCTCAAAAGATGGGTGAAAAACTCATCATAGAAACCAAGGACCACAGGGCGGCCAGCTTCCTCTTTTAGAGACACAGTGTTGCGATCCAGAGGGTAAAAGCCTGCAGCATTCTGGGCACGTGGCCCACTGCCGGGAAGCTGGACGAAGTATTCTAGATGTATCTCTGAGTTGTTATCTATGTTGTTTTACTCCCTATTGTATTCTTGTCAATGTATTTTGTGTTTGAATAAAGTATATAGAAAATATATGGGGTGGTAGGCAGAACTTTGAGTTTTCTCTGAAGCAAGTTTATTCTTTTCTCTGAGGATGAGGGTCCCCAAGACAGTTCCAGAGGTGGTACCTCCTGTATATATATATATATATATATATATATATATATATATATATATATATATATATATATATATATATATATATATATTATAGTAGGAAAGGTGTGAAGCTCAGTTTCGGTTATGTAGGCTTGAAGAGCGGTTCTTGCAAAAGTTATGAGAGTAGTTTGGAAAGTTTGTGTTTATGAACGAAGTTGAAAGTGAATACCGGAGAAAGGAAGGCTATGAAGGATGATATGAAAGAATGTTGGCCTTGTAGGATGAAGGAAGTTTACAGGAAGTGAAAGTAAATAGATATCTTGGAGTAGATGCATTTGTAATAATTATACTAGAAGGTTTTTTTATGTTTTTAACACTCATTAGCATTATCTGAGGTCAGCATGTTAGTTAGTTCAGACTCTCAGGTAAGGACCCACTAGGGGCGAGGGGGAAGTGGGGACAGAAGAAGAATAGCCGGTGAGAGGAAGAGCTGAAGTAGAAGAGAAAGAGTCAGGACTAAACCCAACAGTCTAACTACTTTGTATTTATGGTCAGCATGTGCAGTGAATAATATTATTATATTCCACAAGAATTCTGAATTCTTTAAGAATTGTTTTCTTTATGGTAAATGCACCTAGCTTTTTACTTACTAATTTAAATAAATGCACGACCGTATAACAATATTTTCAAAATATCAGCGTATTCCATGATTGCTGGTAAGCGTAGTATAATTGTGTATATCATACAAACTAAGAATGATTTCAGAGTGTTCTTGGTATTAATTCAATTATCTTCAAAAATTGTACCTTTAAATTTTTAAAATTGGCTCCTAATTAATTATTACGTTTTGACAAAATTTGGAATGTAGTAAAAAATTATTATGAAACAAACTAAAACTCTATGAACGACTTAAAATTAAATCAGTAACATACGTTATATGTTTATTGATATCCAGTCATTCTGAAATAAATTTCAGAATTTTCTAAATGTTTCAAAATTAAAAAATCTTCTATGTTTGGAAACAAAGTCTAAAACAAATAAAGGATGAAGTTTAAATTCTCAATTTTTTTTTTTTTTTTTCCAATTTAAATATTTCATGAGTAAATGTACTTACAATATCGTCATCTCCCAAACAAGACCCATTGTCTAATAATTTGTCTATTTTCACTGATTTTAAAGATAAAAAATTAAAAATAACCTAAAAAGTTCAACAAAGTATTAAGCATTAAATTAATTAGGTATTCTTGTAGTGATCACTTTTAGAAGTAGTATGAATTTATTTTTTCTTCTTCCTCCCTTTTCGATTTTATTTTGCCTATAACCCTAGAACACCTCTTCCAATAGGTTTTAAATGTTCAACACTTATGTACAGTAAGAAATATCAAATTCGTAGGACAGTTAACATGTTCACATGCCCTGTGACCAGAGTTGTTAAGCCTATTCACCGAATTCTGGAATGACTCTGATAACATTCAAAATCCTCACCAGCACAGGATAAAACATTTACCAAAAGTGCCTAAAAAATCGACAGCGGAGAAAAATAAAATTCATATGTGTAGGGTCAGATATGACCATTTTGAATGCAAAATAGAAGAAATTTTTATTCCCATTAAATCATCTTATATAAATTCCGATTTATTTTTTCTGAATATTTTCAATATTTAATGGCCGAAACATCTTAAGGCTTGAATAGAACCCATTAAGTTTTGTTTGCATAAATTCAAATTTGTTTATGCACAAAAATAGTACTAAAAACATAGAATCATTTGAATTTATTCAATAACTGGAGAATGACTGATCTCATTGGCTTAAAGTTTTGATCACCTGTGTGTAAGTAAGTTTTGTTCAGGTATTCTCAAATATAGATACATAAATTACACTGGCTTGCATCTGGAATGTTTTTAATTTTTATTTTTATTCATGGATGCGATCTTACATATTCTTGGGCTGTTGACTGTAAATATCTAAACCATTTTGCTGAATCACGTTAGAATTTTGAAAAAATACAAATTAATGATAATAAAAAATGTGATTTTTTAAATAAATTGTTACTATATTAATATCAGACCAGTAAGTAATTTTGTTAGTTTTAAGAAATGGTTCTGTATCCTACCCTGAGCCAAAGTCATTTCCTGCATATTGCTTTCCCAAAAAATGCCTAATTGACTGAAGGAAAATTAGCAACATTTCCAATCTGAACACAATTTACCCATCAAATTGGAAGTTTTTGGGTGAATGTTGACAACGTTTCTCCCAGTTAGGGATAATATTCATTCATTTTCCTTGTATGAAGTGTTGTTTCCCTGTCAAGTACATCCCCGCTATGCTGGTACCCAGGACACCTCTGAGTAAGAGTGTCCAGGGAAGTGTAAACAATGAGACGACACGAGTGAAAATGACGGCCAACGAAGCAGCATTTGGACAACAACGGCATATAGTGCTAAATTATTCTTAGAGAAGTATAATAAAATAAACAGCGTTTATTACAGTAGAACATATTTTTTTAATATCATTCATAGTCACATAATTTTGAATTAGCCTAAGTGTATTTACTCCACGTTTGCTTTTTTTCGTTCTCCCAGGGGTACAGGTTCCCATGTGGTGTGTTATGTGACACTTTCACTACACTAAGTTGTCCCCTTAGGGATCTGGACGGATCGCCATAGGAGAAATCATTACTATACAGTTTTCTATTTTTATTTTTTTTATTTTTTTTTTACAAATAGGCTCTTGATAATTAAATTAATCTTTGACTAGTTTTCAAAAATCGTTATATTGCAAAAGAGACTTAAAAAAATATTAAATACCCATTACTGGTGCTTAAAATTACAAAAATCTACTATTTCTGTCACGAAATCGCTGAGCTGGAATTCTGACTTGCTAATTGATCGACATAGTCTCCTATGCATACCATTACCACACCTGCTACTACCTACTAATACTATTCCTACAACCTTCACCTCCATCATTATCACCACGACAATATCACCATTACTACCAAAGTAACTACTACTAACACAGCTATTGCTGCTACAACATTATATTTAACAATTAGACACATGTTCAACAACTGTTGCACTTGGAGCACCTTTGTCTAATTATTCAGCTTATCGGTATTATCTTCCTTTTACGTCATGAGACATTATATACGCACAGAACAAATACACAGTTTTAAAGTAATTTTTCAAGTCATTTATTTCTGAATCAACACAAACCATATATAAATATTGAAGAGGAGGCAGACGCGGACAAATGTGTATGAAAATAAGTTAAAGGGCTAAACAAAGACAGGTTAGTTGCAGAGAAAGATAAACACAAATTGGTGTAATAGATGGACAGCTTGACGTTAAGTGTCTTTTAAGCTAATTACCCGAGAGCAAAAACCAAGTTGGGGGGAAGGGGAGGGAAGGTGAGGGAGGAAGAGTTAATACGAGTGAGAAGGGGAGCTTAGAGAGGGAGAGGAGTACAGAGCAGAGTAAATTAAGAAATAGTGGTACAGAGAGAGAGAAAAAAAAATCACAGGCCTACAAAATGTTCTACGTTAAAAGTTATTTCAATTACTTTGACATATTTTCCATCTATTTGCGTTGCTGATTCCAAATGCAATATAAAATTTTCTCAGTCACTTTGAGTTTCTTCACAAGATGGTGTAGACAATTAAAGTGTATGCATACAATAGTCTTATCAGATACAAACAATAAAGATAAATATTAATTAATTTAAGTTACACCCAGTACCATTTAAAAGTCCGTGTATGTATATTAGTGTTTGTGTTTTTTTTCGAACATCCAGCTGTAGTTGACCATCATGTTGATGCTTCACTTACCATGGTACCTTCCCTCAATGTCTTTTATATCCTGGTGAAGTCTTTCATCTTGTTCTTCGCTCTACGCTCACAAATTTATCGGGAAATATTCCCAAGAAGTATCCATGAAATGTACTCTGGAGAATCATATTACATCCTCATGCCTTGAACCTCTCCAGCACACTGCTCACGATTCTGGCTTTTTCTTTCAAAGTATAAAGCAGAATTTTAAAGTTTTTTTAGGTCGTATGGCAATTAATTTATCTATTGTATTCTCGTGAAGTTGTTGTTCCCTCCAAATCATTGGAACACCACACCGGAATATTTTTTTCTTACCATTTGTCCACTGCTTTAAATCTTACACATACACACACAGAACAGACTTCATGGGGAGCACATGATTTGCCCAGTTTTCCGAAGTAACCCCAGAGAGGGTTTGATACGTGAAGTCCTTATGGAGGGGGATTTCCCTTCCAAACAATAATCAGTAGTCCCTGTCTTCCATACGCCAAAAAGAGTCTTCAATAAAGGTATGTAATAGTGATTTAAATGTTTATTTGTCCATTTCATTATTCATTTTATTTAGTTCTCATTGTTTTGTGAATGTAAAACTATAGTTAATCTTTAAAAAAATAATTTTGTTAATATTTTTTGGTGTCTGGAACTGATTAATTGTATTTACATTAATTATTATGATAAATATTATTCTGGTTTTCGTCTTTTTTGGATTTAAGCCGACCTTCTGGAACAGATTACGGCCGATAACCGAGGGTCCACTGTATTTTTTTTCTGGCAGCATCCTCAGAAAGAGACACAGTTATTATTATTTATATTTATCTTTCATCTGATATTATATTGATGATGTTTTCGTTAATTAAAATGAAAATATCTTTCTTTATATTACTATTTGCCTTATAAATATAGCTTATGTATGTAGGCACAGCATATTAGGGGCTTTTGGCATGTACATCTCATCAATAAATATGTATCTTGTCTACCCAACCATGTATCACTGTACCATGTCTCAATAAAGTATTATTATTATTATTATTATTAGGATGTAACAACCACTCTATACACTGTGCTCGTTGGAAAGGAGTTTTGATTAGCTACCCACGCTGCGAACTATCTACTAGGTTTGTTTGATTCAGTGTGGTCACGTGATGGTGGATCTTAATATGAATAATCTTTCAGCCAAAATTTGGAAACACTGAGGCTTCCAGACCTTTGTGGGATAGTGTCAGTTGTGGCAATTAAATGGCACAAAAGACACAATTGCCACAATATTGTCATGGGACTACTTGCAACCATAAATGCCCTATGAGCATTGTTACATAGGCCAATCCCAAATTTTATTGACATGTGACAGGTATAGAAACTCTCCTTTGATCAGTTTTAAAAGAAAGTTGGTATTATTATGGAGTCTTTAGGAGTATTTTGTCACCTTTAGTGGTAATAATGCAGCATTAATTTTTATTATTTCCTTATTTTGCTTTGTTAAATTGTATACGCCCTAAAAACGGTTTATTATTATTGTTAGTATTATTATTTTTGTTTTGTCTTATGTCACATTTTGAATTCTCTACAATCGTATAAAGAAAAAGATATATGATTTATATATTTTACGAAAATCTAACCTACTCAATTTTTATAAACAAAATGTAAATTGGCATCCACGCAGCTTAAAATCAATACAAATATGTTAAAAAATTATATATTTCAGTATCATTTCTTTTAAATCGGTCAGAAGAGGTCTTTAATATTCATTGAATAAGACATAATGTTAAATAAAATTGACAATTTGATATGTACATAACGAATTCAAACGTTTTTCTAACAATTTCAATAAAATTTAAAATTTGCACCTACTCAGACTACATGTATAGGGAAGCATCTTCTTACAGAATACATCATTATTGATATTTTGAATCCGATCACAAGATTATTCTTTAGTTAATGTATATAAATAGCACTTTTTTATAAAATTGTGAGATTAGGACTTATGTCACCAATAACACAAGTGGTGAAAATTTCCAACTGTTCAGAGGAGTCATTCTAGCAGAGATTCAAACGATTCTGATATTTCTTTTAACTCTTTAATTACAGCAACAAATTTTCCTACATACGACCAAAACTTAATGGGTACTACAGTGGCCAAACGATGCATCAACTTTTAATTACTGAAGTGGTCCGGTTAGAAAGAACAAAATGGCACAATACCGTGACTGGAACAATACACAAATAACCTGCACATATAAAAGAGAGGAGCTTACGACGACGTTTCGGTCCGACTTGGACCATTTACAAAGTCACACTAACAGGATGGAATGAAGGAACCAGAATATAGACCAGATGGCAGGGACGGGGCAATAGAGGTAGGAGTAGTGTTAGAGGTAAAGCTAGTAGAGGAAGTTGAAGTGGTAGTGTGAAGTAAGAAGAGAGGTAGGTGGGACAAAAAATATAAAAAAAGGGGCAAAAGCAAACGTAGGAGTCAAAGGTAGCAGGGAAGGAAGTAGTAGTAGTGGAGTCAGTCAAATGCAGAGAAAGAGGGGCACTGCAGAAGAGCTAAGAGCCCGTAAGAGCTAAGACCAAAACCACAGTGGATGAAAAAAGTGAAACATCTAAGGCAGAAGAAATTAAACCCAAAACAAGAAAAATAAAAAAAAAACTGAGGAGAAGCGGTAGAAAGAGGAGAAAGAAGAATCAGGTTTGGAGCATTTGACAATGTAATGGGAAAGGAAAGCGTCTACAGAGACAAAATCAGGGCTAAGGTTCAAAGTTGTGTATATGAGAGGATTCAACAAGACGGCGACTTTGAAAGTTAGAAGTAGGGTAGACAATTTTAGCAGAAGATCAGTCAATAGTATGACTGTGATCTCTAACATGACAGAAAAGATCACTGTTGGCTTCGACAAGCCTAACACTTCTTTTGTGCACATTGAGTCTGTCAGAAACAGAACGACCAGTTTCTCCAAAGTACTGAAGAGGACAAGAGGAACAAGAAATAGAGTAGACACCAAGGGCATCTATATTGGGAGGAGAAGCACAAACTAGATTGGTGCGAAAAGTGTTAGTCTGGCGAAAAGTAAATTTGATGTCTAAGGAACGGAGAGAGTTGCTGAGATTAGAAAGACTGGAAATATAAGGAAGGCAGAGGACAGGAGATTTCCCAGGAGTAGAGAGTTTGAGAGAGAAGAATGGCCGTTTAGCATGCGGAAAGGCAGTTTATGAAATGGGAAGGGTATCCAAGGCGAGAGAATGAATTACGAAGCGTGGAAATTTCTAATTCTAGGAACTGAGTGGTCACAAATGCGGAGAGTACCGAGAGAGAAATAATAACACTTTTCCTGACAGAGGGAACATGATAAGAAAAATAGGGGATGTACATGCCACTATGCATAGGCTTGCGGTACACGGAAAAAAACAAAACCTGTATCTGAGCGGTGGACATGTATATAAAGGAAGGAAGAAAGAATGTATATCAAGAAAGGAAGCAAAGAATTAGATTTCCATTCAGCTTTAAACTTGATGGAAATGGTTGTTAGAGGCTTGAGTCATGAGGACAAAGAGCAAAGATGCCATCTACATAGCGTAGCCAGAGTGAAGGACGTACATCAATAGAAGGAAGAACAGTCTCGAAGTATTCCATATAAAGGTTAACAAGAACAGGGGGGATAAAAGGGAGCCCATAGCGACACCAAAGATTTGAGAACAATATTTACCTTGGAAGGAAAAGGAATTTGTGTCTACACAAAGGCTAATGAGATTAAGAAAGACATCAGTTGGTATACGGAGATGAAGTAACCCTTCATTGGTCTTCTCTCTGAGAAAATTAAGAACATCATCAAGAGGGACATTGGTGAAAAGGGACTCAACGTCACGACTGAGCCACTTACAGGTCGGGAGAGAGCGAACACGTTCGATGAAGTCTTGAGAATGACGGAGGTCAGCAGGAGAAAAAGTACCAAAAAAAGGAATGAGGGTTTAGGCCAGCCAAGAGGCAAGAGAATAAGAGACAGAACCTCTACAGGATATGATGGGACGTTGAGGAATGTCAGGTTTATGAGTTTTGGGAAGGCCGTAGAAATAAAGCACAGAAGGACAAATGACACGACAACGTTGAACAAGGTCAAAGTGAGGAGAACAGAGGTAGGAGAAAGTCCTTAGTTTCTTGTTGAAAATTCTTTTGATGCGATCAAGAGGGTTGGAAACGAGAGGAGTGTAGGTACGTGAGCCAGAGAGCAAGATATCAGCTTTAGGGCGGTAATCCTCGCGATCAAGGATAAACATAAGAGATGATGACTGTAAATGGTCCAAGTCGGACCGAAACGTCGTGGTAAGCTCCTCTCTCCTATGTGATGTTATTTGTGTATGGTCCAGATCAGGTAAACACAAATTTACTTAACGTGATTTAACGGAAAATATAAATTTGCTCCTATTTTTTTCACAAAAACTCATACTAGGCTTTGGAAGCTATCCGATCCATTCAAAGATGCTGGATATGGATATGTGCACCCGCTCATGCCAGTTGTTAAAATTTTGAAGCCGATTGGATTAGGCCTTCTCAAGTTCTGAACAAAATTTAAAGGAAAAGTTGGAGGAAGAAAAAAACAAAACAATTCAGGTTACTTCCTTAATATGCCCGTTCGGCTCATCATAAGGTAATTTGTTTCCTTTATTGACCAATGTGTTCAAATTATGTTATGAGTCATAGAGATATGAAAGGCTGAACAAAATGATGAGCTATATGGTAATCAATGACCAATCCTTTCATTTTAAAAATAGATCAGAAAGTGATGTGAGTAAAGGAATGGACATTTATGCTTAATTCTGGTTTACAAAACAAATATAAGTATTTAAATCCCATGTGTAGCTTTATGGAAAAAACAAACAACGAATTACGCGCGATGCTTCCTATTAAAGACGGGTTTCTAAACTAAGTAAATAGGAACTTGCTAAATAACAATTTAATTTATTAAGGCATGTGGATACATTTTCTCGAAATCAGGATGATGGCGAATGTGATACTGCTCTCATAATTAGATTAATGTTCCTTCTCTCGATTTATTACCCAATCGTCGTGACCTCGAGAAAAAAATATGGGAATCCATTACATTAAACACAATTCGAGTTGTCCACATTACACATAATTTAAAGAAAGAGTCTCAAATTAATTTTTATGAACTTACACATTTTTAATATTTATGATTATTTGCACTAATGTACGTGATGTTTACATACCTGAAAAAGTTGCAATATATAGTATTATAGAAAACATTCTCATGAACTGATGCATGGTACGTAAGAGTGTGCATAAAGTGGGAGAAATAAGAATAGGGGACAGTCATATATTTTATTCTTCTGAACCACATGCATTGCGGAACCTATAATTTGCATTCTAATTTCCTAGGTTTCAAAAAAATTACGATGTAGTTTTATAATTGTACGAAGTGAGTATGTAAAGCAGTTAAACGTCTCACGAAATCGTAATGACACGATTGCAAACAAACCATACCACGGGCAGGAATAGAACCCGCGATCAGAGTCATAAAACTCCAGACCGACGAGTTAGCTAACACGTCGGTCTGGAGTTTAACGACTCTCTGATACCGAGTTCTATTCCCGCCTGTGGTATGGCTAGTTAAAAGTCTAAAATATAAAATAAAAACGTTTGGCATCACCTTATTTGAAATTTTACAAATTGCAACAAATGCAGAACAGCAGCTAACATCGTCAGATACATCATAATTAGTTTTTCGTTTTGAGGGTATTATTTATTTCAGTTGATTTTCAATATAAAATGCATAAAATAATTGTGGTAAAGTTATATTGGTAGAACACCAACAATTTGTACAGGATCACATGAAACACTGTATTTATCGTTGTTGCTGGGTCAACTTTCTGCAGCTTTGGCCAGAAAAATCCCCTGACGTGACCCAGTGTGTTCTTCTGCCATGTAGCTGTTAGGGACAAGTAAGTATAAAGTATGTATGTGAATAATTACCCCTGAGGAGTGTATAGCAATATACATTCAGTAACTGAATACTGAACAATGCTAATACTCACTGGGTTGGGCTAAAAAGCTTACACCTAACTGCCGACTATAGGAAGATTTGAACCCCCTGTGACACAAGAACTGCTCAGTCCCCTGCTTAACAAGTGAGATCAATCCTACCTCGCTCTTTGTAACGTGAGCTTAGGTGTTGTATGCAGATATCCTGTGTCTTGATTGAAGAAGTAATACGGTGCATGGTTAGTCTATGAAATAGTTCTCGTTACACACGGTACTCTTAATTGTCCTTCAATTATTGTCTGTTCACAGTAATATCAATACAGGAAGCTGCGCACACTTCTCTGTAATATACCGCTAATGTGGATTGTCTTTTATGCACATAAACGTCCGGAACAGAGTTCTTTATCCGTTATCCCGGCGTTAATGTTCCCTTTGGCAGTATTAAAAGCAATCTAATCCCCTCTGCCCCTCGCTCGCCCAGCGTGCCCTGGGCGTCATCTCGACATACAAAAGAAGTGCCGATCAAGCATGTTTCTCTTGCTTGCCAAACTTCTACAGGAAGCAATGCAGAATGTTTGATTTCTTGCTGTCTGGGCTTAGACAACTGTGTATGCTATCTTTAACATGGTATTTAAATGGGTATAGGATTTTCTTAATTTTCCTACTGCTGTAAGAGATAGATTATCTCTCATTAACCCATCCAAATTACAATAGTGGTCAGCCGTGACGTATCTTACAAGGAAGTGGCTTGTCTAGTCTGGTACATCTGTGTCCAATTACTTGATGCGGTAGCAAACAAGACGTCACTGCCCCTCAGTTGAAAAGGGCTGAAAGGGGGCCGATACCTCCTGGAGAAAATTTGTCCACAATAATAACAACTAAGCTTCGAAAACAGATTTTACACGAGAGCCACAACAAGACCTCCCTCACCACTTCAGACTGTAATGAAACTACCAGAGACATGAACCACAATAAAAAAATTCTCATTTTAAAACGTGGGTTCTTAACGTTCCTTATGTTTCCATTTTCCCTGTACTTTCCCAAATGATGTTTTGTTTATTTTATGTTGTATTATTTCTTATTAAGTTAGGTTAGTTAAATTTAATTATGACTTAAACACACAAATACATATTTAATAACAAATTTGCAAATTTCGGAAAAAAACTATGCCAGTTAATGACACAAAAACAGGCCAGTAAATAAATTTTGATGACGCTAGTTGACAAGAAGTTTATTTGGAAATGTAAGTATTGTGATGGGTAAGGCAGCAGATACAGTTCATCACTGCCCAAATTATAATAAAATAAAATAGTGTCGATAACTATAAATTAATTCTGATGTGAAAATTAATGATCAACAGAAACGTTCTAATCAACAAAAACCGTAGGGCAAGGCTACAGTACCTCAGTGTTTAAAATAACGCTAATAGATTGCTCCGGATTTTATGAAAAAACTAATTACATAAGTCTAAATGTATAACTTTTACTCTGTATATCACTTTTAAAGCATCAGGTGTTGAAAATGAATTTAAATATGCAAAATTATTCGGGAATATATATATATATATATATATATATATATATATATATGTGTGACCAGTTTTTTTTTTTTTAAATAAAGATAGAATGAGACCTTCTGAGCTACACGTTCATGAGGAGTGAGTGTCCATCTAAACGTAAGCCTCAATTGTTTCCTGGTCATCATCCTCTAAATTCGCCAGTGTTTTATACATTGTTGACGACTTCTTTAAGTAATCACTATATATGTTAACAATTTCAAGCAGAGCAACAACACCTGTATTTGGCAGGTCATAATCTTCGTGCATGTTACTGCCCCCTAGATTAATGTTATTTCTCAGGTCATGTCTTCGTGCTTGTTACTATCCCCTAGATTAATGTTATTTATCAGGTCATGTCTTCGTGCTTGTTACTATCCCCTACATTAATGTTATTTCTCAGGTTATGTCTTCGTGCATGTTACTACCCCCTATATTAATGTTATTTCTCAGGTCATGTCTTCGTGCATGTTACTACCCCCTATATTAATGTTATTTCTCAGGTCATGTCTTCGTGCAAGTTACTGCCCTCTAGATTAATGCTATTTCTCAGGTCATGTCTTCGTGCATGTTACTGCCCCCTAGATTAATGTTATTTCTCTGCCCCCACGTCGTGCCCCTCCCCCTCTACCCAGTAGCTGCCTCGCCCACTAAAAAAAAATGGAAAGTTTAGAGTTTTCGTAAGACGATTATGTAAAACTTCTCCTTAATTTTACATTAGTGACGTCATTACCATAATTACTGATATTATGTTTGCTATAAATTTCTACGTTTTTCAAAGGGTTTATTTTGCAAGAAAGTCTTTGATATATCTATCATTCCTACTGAATATTTTTTTTTGCAATCGATTTTCCATCATAATAGAATAATAAACCTGACAAACTGAGAAGATATTTAAAATGATGTATTGCTTAGAGAGTACAACTGAATGCATATTAGGGTGAGTATAGTAGAGTGCACATAGCATTTTATGTATTTTATGAAGTTTATAGCATGGTATGTATAACATAGTTTAAACACGGTGTTGCATGGTGTATACTTGGTGTGTATAGCATGGTGTATACTTGGTGTGTATAGCATGGTGTTTATAACTGGTGTGTATAGCATGGTGTATACTTGGTGTGTATAGCATGGTGTTTATAACTTGCTGTGAACAACTTTGTATATATTGTATGACGTATAAACCAGGATATGATATATAAATTATGTGTGGTGTGTATAACATTGTGAGCATACCAATATGTGTATGTGCTGTATTTATACTTAAATGTACTTTGAAATACGTGTAAACCATATAGTAGTGTGTACAGTAGGGCAGGGACAGTAGATACACACATATGGTGCCTACATTATTTTGTAGTCAATGTACAAAGTATAGAATATGATGCACAGTGTTTAGCATGTGTATAAAGTACTGTGTTGAGTGTGGGTTGCTTACTGCAGAGTGTATATATGCCAGGTAGAATTCGGTTTGTATAAGAGAATTTATTTAACATTATGATAATAGCAGATTTCTTAACACATCGACCGTCTCCATCCAATGTAGGGTGACCTAATATAGAGAAAAGACACTTTCACCGTCATTCATTCATTCACTGTCTTGCAAAAAGCGCGCAATTATTACTATTCAGATGATCCTACTAAGAGCAACATCCACGCTCATTCTTCAGACGCAAGTCCAGTTAACCTATTTCCCTGAATATCGTTCATAAATGGTTCACTACTCACACCCAACACAGCGGAGGCCTCCGCTCCTAAGACACTCACACAGGCCTCTTGGACGAATGGGCCCCAAGCATTCAAACGTGGACGGCCCCATTCGATAATTTCCTCAGCCCCACAATTATACACTCTAGTCCTCCTGTCTATCTTCATTATGTCTAAATGTTTAAGACTCCTCAACAAACCTTCCTGAGCACTCTGTAGAATATTTTTGGTAGCCAAACAGAACCTCCTAATCTCCAAACTCAAAATTATATGCATAATAGTTAGACCACAGAAAAGATAAATAAGTCACATCATCATAATTGGAACGATATACCATATCAAAACGTCGTCATAAGTTTAAGTCTTCTAAGTACGGAATTATTCACACAATATACTGCCCCTAAACACACCTCCACTGCCACCAGCCTCCTCCGAGCAGCGTCGTTTAATACTCATTCTTCAAACCTATACAGTAGAGTTGATAAATTCCCATTTGTGTCTCGATGGATTAAATTTGTCTGCTCAGATGCCTCAGTGCACCACCCTCCGTTTTTTCTTCGTAAGATCTGTGCTTCACCTTATCTCACATAGAACAATCTCCCAAACAGTTAATTCCACTCCCAAATATGTGGGCATATTTAATATACGTTCTTTTTACTCCCTCCCTCAAATGTGATATCCAATCTATTTGCTTTTTTATAAGTTTGTTTTTAATGTCTTTTTTTTTTTACTACCCTCACAGATTCGTCTAGGAGCCTTCGTAAAATCTATTCCGAATCTCCCAAAGGAACTGTGTCATACGTAAAATGCAACTGTTGTAATACCCACTTTGTATTGGATTCATTATAGTTTAATCCCACACCTTCCCTATCAGCCTTCTTCTACAACAATATATATAAATATGTTAAACAACCATGATGACATTACACATCAGGTCTACTTTTATTGGAAAATAATCTCCCTCTCTCCTACAATTCTTAACATGAACTTCTCTTCAGTATCCTACCATCCATTCCATTCCACGCCTTCCACTTATCACTTCTACAAAGAAAAACTTCTCGTCATTCCACCACAGGCTCCTCTTCCCTCCTGCACCCACCTTACTTCACAAACAAACTTCTGGTGCACACTCTTACATTACATTCTTGTTTTATGTGCATTTTATATAATTTCTTATCTGCCACATTCGATTTTTTTTAAATTAATCTAATATTATTGATAAGGTAACAAAAGACCCCAATGGAAATATGTCACTCTGACTTTTCTTTGTTACCCTAGATTCTCTACACATATGCTGCTATGTATGATGATCTATGTAACTGTATTTGTGTATACCTGAATAAAATTAATTACTTATTTACTTATCTACCCCATCCCTCTTCGATCACTTCCTCATTACTGTACTCTAGCTAACCTTCCACACAGTAGTTATTTATATCTTACACTATCTCCACCTTTATATCTTACACTATCTCCACCTTTATATCTTACACTACCTCCACCTTTATATCTTACACTATCTCCACCTTTAGATCTTACACTATCTCCACCTTTAGATCTTACACTATCTCCACCTTTATATCTTACACTATCTCCACCTTTATATCTTACACTATCTCCACCTTTATATCTTACACTATCTCCACCTTTATATCTTACACTATCTCCACCTTTATATCTTACACTATCTCCACCTTTTCAAAATACTGAAATCATTCTCCTTATACCTTACTTACCTGTTATTCTCACTGTAACTACACTAGATAATGATCTGATATAGTATCCGTTGTTCCTCTTAAAACATGCACATCCAGAAGTCAACCCATCACCTTTCTATCTTCTAATACTTAGTCCAACAAACTTCTTACATTGTGCCTCATATTAAAGCTTGTGTAAGTATTCATTCTCCTTTTGTTTTAAATTCGTATTACCTATTTCCAAACACATTTTTATAAACGGTTTAATTAATGGTCTTCCATTATTATTTACCCTTGATACCTGAAACACACCAACTACATCCTCATCCTCTACAATGGTTTCTCCCATTTTACCACTGAAGTCCCTAACAACACTTATTTTATCACTTGACTTAAAGCTCTCTAAACACTCATCCCAAACTGGTGCTGCATACTCCAGTATGGGCCTAACGTACACAGTGTACAGGGTCCTGAACGATTCTTTATTAAGATGTCGGAATGCTGTTCTTAGGTTTGCTAGGCGCCCGTATGCTGCAGCAGTTATTTGGTTGATGTGTGCTTATGGAGATGTACCTTGTGTTATACTCACCCCAAGATCTTTTTCCTTGGTTGAGGTTTGTAGTCTCTGGCCCCCTAGACTGTACTCCGTCTGTGGTCTTATTTGCCCTTCCCCAATCTTCATGACTTTGCACTTGGTGGGGTTGAACTCCAGGAGCCAATTGCTGGACCAGGCTTGCAGCCTGTCCAGATTCCTTTGTAGTTCTGCCTGGTCCTCGTTCGATTGAATTCTTCTCATCAACTTCACATCATCTGCAAACAGGGACACTTCGGAGTCTATTCCTTCCGTCATGTCGTTCACAAATACCAGAAATATCACCGATCTTAGAACTGACCCCTGTGGAACCCCACTGGTCACCGGCGCCCACTCTGACACCTCGCCACGTACCATGACTCGCTGCTGTGTTCCTGACAGGTATTCCCTAATCCATTGGAGTGCCTTCCCTGTTATCCCTGCCTGGTACTCCAGCTTTTGCACTAATCTCTTGTGTGGAACTGTGTCAAACGCCTTCTTACAGTCAAAGAAAATGCAAATCTACCCACCCCTCTCTCTATTGTCTTACTTCTGTCACCCTGTCATAGAACTCCAGAAGGTTTGTGACACAGGATTTTCCATCCCTGAATCCGTGTTGGCCATCAATGATAAGCTCATTCCTTTCTAGGTGTTCTACCACTCTTCTCCTGATAATCTTCTCCATGACTTTGCATACTATACATGTCAGTGACACTGGTCTGTAGTTTAGTGCCTCATGTCTGTCTCCTTTTTTAAAAATTGGGACTACATTTGCTCTCTTCCATACCTCAGGCAGTCACCCTGTTTGAAAATTGTTGTGTGTGTGTTTGTGTTTGTGTGGGTTGCGTGTTTTTCCAGAAAAACAACAATTTAAAATATCTACCAGTTATAGCGTGCACTGCATTCTTCCTGTTTTTCACACAAATTTTGGAAAAGGCATTTCAATAACCCGCTGGATGCAAATGATAGACGACACATTTTGACAGACCGTTGTGTGCCGCTGTGATTATATTACAAACATTTGCATAAACGGATGGAATGGAAATTTCACCAAATGGCAATAAAATAAAGAGGAATATTTAACTCTCTTTATAATAAAGTCAAGTATCAGATGACGGAGATAAGTAGAAAGTAAAATTAGCACTGAATATCATGAAGATAATTTACGAAAGAACATGAAATTGATAGAAGGAAATTCATAGAAAACATTGACGTTATTTGATGTAAGATCATTCGATGAATATTAATGACTAAATCCATTTTTACATCTGTTTTCAGTAATGATACAAAAAAAATATTCAAGATGAAGCATGTTTAAGTAACACGGACTTTGTTTCCAATTTAAAACTCACGAATTTAAAACTGTAAATATGTTATTTGAAAAATGTCTTTCAGTAGTTTGTATTCTGTAGGTTTAGAATAATTTTCTGGTGCTTTTCCCTAAATGGCCGTCCATTAAGGCCGCAGAAAATTACTGAGAGGAATACTGAAAGCTCTGTGTACGAACAAGAATATGTCCTTGCCTACAGCCATTTTGTACTAGAACACAGACCATGTTAGCTAATTCTTCTTACTCTCTTTCTTTCACATATTGCTCCGGCTGTATTATTCACTGTCTTTGTTACCGTCTGTTACTTTCTGTTACTGTTAACGTTTTTTACTCACTCTGTCTCTCTCTCTGCCTGTCTCTTCGTCTCTCTGTGCTATGAGATTCTTGGCTGCCTTTCTTGCAAGGGAACCTGCTATCATTTTTCCTAGACTGATGCAGCTGTAAGCTAGTAATTGACGCACATCTGATATTATCCTGACGCCAAATGACTTCGAAAACGCGATAAATGTCATGTCCATGCACTCTGCTCCAGGCCCAGACTCATGGAACTCCGTGTTCATCAAGAACTACAAGAAGTCCCTTTCATGTGCTTTTACCATCCTATGGATAGGTAACAAGGACACGGGTCGTCCCACAGCTGCTAAAAACAGACATAGCCCCACTCCACAAAGGGGGCAGTAAAACAATAGCAGAGAACTACAGACCAATAGCACTAACATCCCATATCAAAAAAATCTTTGAAAGGGTTCTAAGAAGCAAGATTGCCACCCATCTAGATACCCATCAGTTACACAACCCAGGGCAACATGGATTTTGAGCAGGTCGCTCCTGTCTGTCTCAACTACTGGACCAATATGACAAGGTCCTGGATGCTTTAGAAGACAAACAAAACACATATGCATTATACACAGACTTTGCAAAAGCCTTTGACAAGTGTGACCATGGTGTAATAGCACACAAAATGCGTGAAAAGTTGCTAGATGAATCTATAATTTCCTAATAAATAGAACACAAATGGTAGTAGTAAACAGAGTAAAGTCTGAGGCAGCTACGGTGAAAAGCACTGTTCCACAAGGCACAGTACTTGCTCCCATCCTGTTCTTCATCCTCATATCTGACATAGACAGGGATGTAAGCCACAGCACCGTGTCTTCCTTTGCAGATGACACCCGAATCTGCATGACAGTGTCCACCATTGAAGACACCTCAAGACTACAAGCGGACATCAACCAAATCTTTAAATGGGCTGCAGAAAACAATATGAAGTTCAATGATGAGAAATTTCAATTACTCCGATATGGAGAACGTGATGAAATTAAAACAAATTTCAACCAAACAAAACGAAAAACTAATGTAAAAGACCTGGGAGTGATCATGTCAGAGGATCTCACCTTCAAAAACCATAACAGTGTATCAATCACATCTGCTAGAAAAGTGACAGAATGGATAATGAGAACATTCAAAACTAGGGATGCCAAGCAAATGATGATGCTCTTCAGGTCGCTTGTTCTATCTTGGCTGGAATATTGCTGCAAACTAACAGGACCTTTCAGAACAGGTGAATTTGCTGACCTAGAAAATGTACAGAGAACCTTCACGGCACACATAACTGTGATAAAACACCTAAATTACTGGGAACACTTGAAGTTTCTCAACCTGTACTCCCTAGAACGCAGGCGGGAGAGATACATGATTATATACACTTGGAAAATCCTAGAGGGAGTAGTACCAAACTTGCACACGAAAATCACTCCTTATGAAAGCAAAAGACTCGGCAGACGATGCAACATCCCCGCAATGAAAAGCAGGGGTGCCAACAGCACGATAAGAGACAACACAATAAGTGTCAGGGGTCCAAGACTGTTCAAATGCCTTCCAACATACATAAGGGAGATTACCAATAGACCCCTGGCTGTCTTCAAGAAGGCGCTGGACAGGCACCTAAAGTCAGTAATTGACCGGCCGGGCTGTGGTTCATACGTAAAAACCTGGTTGATCAGGCCCTGATCCACCATAAGACCTGGTCACAGACCAGGCCGCGGGGGCGTTGACCCCCGAAAACCACTCCAGGAATACATGTGAGTAGTTATCATAGGATTCTGGGATGAAGTAAAGAAGTTCATTAATGTAAACATTCCATAACAATGTACCAACACACTTCCCTGTGAACACTGGCACCGGTTGAATATCTTGTTCACTCTATCCCATTGAATCCTACTCTTAGAGATCTTCTTGAAGGTTATCACTAAGGAGGTGTAGAGCAGACTCAGGGGCTCCAAGTGTTTGTAGTTTTCTAAAGAGTTCCTCATGCCATAGTCTAAATCACCATCAATGTCTACTGCTACTCTATATCTGATCATAGATTCATTCCGCGACTAGTCCCATACAGTGGAAATGCCTAACAGATCAGCAGCAGAGTGGTCTTTTAGGAAGCCACTTTCACCGTCACAAAGAAGAGAGAGGACGTCGAAAAATGTCGTCCTTTTCCAAGATATTATTGTCTCAATTTTGCTAATGATTGAAAACAGTGACACTAGTCTGTGAGTACTGATTTATGCTCTGCTCTACTTTTTGTTAATCATAATATCAATGGAATACAATACCGACAAGTTGAAGAATTGAACACATGTGGAACCTTTCGCAAAGCAGTGGTTTCATGACTGAAATACAGGGACAAAAACATGAGACTGAAGTGCTAGGAGATGAGGTAATCAATCCATCAACCTACCAGCAGTTGTGTACCGTAGTAACGATGAATTGCTGCAATGATGATGGACTGATTACCTCATCTTCTACCTCTTTAGTCTACTGTTTTTCTCTTTGTGTTGCATTGATAAAGCCAATGGATGGTGAAATGTTTACATAGTAAAGATAAACAGTTTTTACACACGTGTCTAATTCTTACACTGTCTTGTGAAAGCGAACTACCCTGGTCTCAGACGTAACAACGTCGGCCGTGTCAGCCACCATTTTTCGTAACAATACTCTAACCAGCCGAAGATCGAACCCGAGATATATAACCAGCCTTCCGAGACGCTAGGTAAATTTCTGGACACCTTTGTCTACTAGGCCACCATGCTACAAACGTCAAGGACCAACAAGTACACTGGGCATTCCTCTCCTGACACCAGCACATTTGTGGATATGAATTTTTCAAGAGGTGATTTGATTCAACTCTGGCTTGTTAAATATGTAGGCTTCGATCACCAGTACTCGGGTTCGAGCCGGTGATCGAACCAGCCTTCTCAGTGGGAGATTGCCGGTGAGTTGAATATGCACACACACACACACACACACACACACACACACACACACACACACACACACACACACACACACACCTAGTGGGTAAAGCTCTCGCTTCACGCATGGAGGGGCCGAGTTCAATTCCCGGTGTGGCAGAAACATTTCGAAGTGTTTCCTTACACACACACACACATACATACAACAGGCCTAGTGTCTAATTGACATGTGCCTAGGACAAAATGGTAACTAACACACACACACACACACACACTGGCAAACCTAAGGTTAGCGTTTCGTTACCTTAACAAGGAATCGTTCAAGACACTGTATACTGTATACGTCAGGCCCATACTAGAGTATGCAGCACCAGTCTGGAACCCACACCTGGTCAAGCACGTCAAGAAATTAGAGAAAGTGCAAAGATTTGAGACAAGGCTAGTTCCACAACTCAGGGGACTGCCTTATGAAGAAAGGTTGAGGGAAATAGGACTAACAACACTGGAGGACAGAAGGGTTAGAGGAGACATGATAACGACATACAAAATACTGCGGGGAATCGACAAGGTAGATAGTGACAGGATGTTCCAGAGAGGAAACACAGAAACAAGGGGACACAACTGGAAGCTGAAGACTCAGATGAGTCAGAGGGATGTTAGGAAGCAATTCTTCAGCCATAGAGTAGTTAGGAAGTTGAATAGTTTAGCGAACGATATAGTGGAGGCGGGAACCATACATAGTTTTAAGACAAGGTATGATAAAGCTCACGGAGCAGGGAGAGCAGAGACCCAGTAGCGGACAGTGCAGAGGCGGGGCCAGGAGCTGAGTCTCGACCCCTGCAACCACAATTAGGTGAGTACACACACACACACACACTAGAGAATGTGCAAAGGTTTGCGACAAAGTTAGTTCCACAACTCAGGGGTCTGTCTTATGAAGAAAGATTGAGGGAAATAGGACTAACAACACTGGAGGAAAGAATGGTCAGAGGAGACATGATAACGACATACAAAATACTGCGGGGAATTGACAAGGTAGATAGGGACAGGTTGTTTCAGAGAGGGAACACAGAAACAAGGGGACACAACTGGAAGCTGAAGACTCAGATGAGTCAAAGGGATGTCAGGAAACATTTCTTCAGCCACAGAGTAGTCAGGAAGTGGAATGGACTAGAGAAAGATATAGTGGAGGCAGGAACCATACATAGTTTTAAGACAAGGTATGATAAAGCTCATGGAGCAGGGAGAGCAGAGACCCAGTAGCAGACAGCGAAGAGGCGGGGCCAGGAGCTGAGTCTCGACCCCTGCAACCACAATTAGGTGAGTACAATTAGGTGAGTACACACACAGTACAGTCTAGGGGCCCAGAGACTGCAAACCTCAGTCAAGGAAAAAGATCTTGGGGTGAGTATAACACCAGGCACGTCTCCTGAGACGCACATCAACCAAATAACTGCTGCAGCATATGGGCGCCTAGCAAACCTAAGAACAGCATTCCGACATCTTAATAAAGAATCGTTGAGGACCCTGTATACTGTGTACGTTAGGCCCATACTGGAGTATGCAGCACCAGTTTGGAACCCACACCTAGCCAAGCACGTGAAGAAGCTCGAGAAGGTGCAAATGATTGCAACAAGACTAGTCCCGGAGCTAAGGGGTATGTCCTACGAGGAGAGGTTAAGGGAAATCGACCTGACGACACTGGAGGACAGGAGAGATAGGGGGGATATGATAACAACCTATAAGATACTGAGAGGAATTGACAAAGTGGACAGAGACAGAATGTTCCAGAGATGGGAACAGCAACTAGGGGACACAGTTGGAAGTTGAAGACTCAGATGAATCACAGAGATGTTAGGAAGTATTTCTTCAGTCACAGAGTGGTCGGGAAGTGGAATAGTTTAGGAAGTGACGTAGTGGAGGTAGGCTCCATACATAGCTTTAAGAAGAGGTATGATAAAGCTCATGGCGCAGGGAGAGTGATCCAGTAGCGGCCAGTGAAGAGGCGGGGCCAGGAGCTATGGCTCGACCCCTGCAACCACAACTAGGTAAGTACACACACACACACACACACACACACATACACACTATGACTCGACCCCTGTAACCACATATAGGTAAGTATACACTTATATAGTCACACATACATTTATAAACATACAAAAACACACAGGACAGGCCAAGGGGCCAGGAACTGTGACTAGTCCCCTCCAGCTGAAAATATCTGAGTACACACTTATACAAACATACACACACACACACACACACACACACACACACACAGGCCAGGAGCTATGTCTCGACCCCTGCAACCACAACTAGGTGAGTACACAAACTCCTTTCATATCCCAACCTAACTAATTTCTTGAATCAAGAACCCTCTACAAACAATAGACAAAATTGTATTAAACATCAAATAGTAAAATTCTTATGTTCTATAAAAAATTACAAACATTATGTTTCATAGAATACCTCATAGTTTCATTAAAATCTTAATAGATTATTTCAAATTTTCATTAAAATATTCATAGATTTCCCATAAATCAAGTTTGTTTTTTTTCAAAAAATCTTCATAGATTAAATATAAAATCTTATATTTTTTTCAATACCCCACCAAAGAATATACTTTATTTCCTTAGATCAAGAACCCCAATAACTTAATCCTTGGAACATGATCCCACATTAACTAGCATCTCTCACCTACTACATCTTCAATCATCCTTCCAGATCATACACCATACTCCATTCCCGTGAACCAAGATCACCATTATACACCCCTTCTCTCTATCCATACTCATGTACAGATTTTCCCTTTGCCAAACATCCCCATCACCCATATTCTAGCTGTTAGACCCAACTAACTTCGGTCAACATTATTCTAGAAGACGGAAAGTGGAACCAAGCTACACTTCCAGTCAGACAAGGAGGCACTGTTGTCTGCAAGGCATCGCAGATGGCACTACATACTGTCTTGTCCCCATGTGTTGCATCCAGTGGACATTTAGACTTTTACTATTAAGGGTGAAAAAAACTGACTTATCTGCAAATAATTTAAAGTGTCATCATGAATGTAACCAAAAAAAAATACTTTGAATTTCCTCCTGCGAAAAAATAAGATAATTTTTTTTAATTCAAAGTTAGTCACTCAAGAAAATAGCCTATTTTCCGTCTGTAAGCAAAGTGATTTGGCTATTGAAGCTTGTTTTGTTAATGGTTAGAATAGTGTCGAAGCAAACTACCTTACAGTCATGGAGAATTTAAAAAAAAATAATAGTGATGTGCTTGCAATTCTCGCTCATTCGCCGCCTGGCAATCGCACTGAGTGGTTCTCTTGTTGCTGACACCT
The DNA here is from genome assembly GCA_009830355.1 of Cherax destructor. Taxonomy (NCBI): domain Eukaryota; kingdom Metazoa; phylum Arthropoda; class Malacostraca; order Decapoda; family Parastacidae; genus Cherax; species Cherax destructor. The sequence continues at coordinate 23,178 of WNWK01009173.1, read as the reverse complement.
GGTGGCCAACGAGAGAGTTACTGATTTTCAGCAAGATGGCGACTGGTGGAAGGAGGAGGATTAACACCGTGTGTGTTGAAGTGTTGCGAGGAGCTGTGTACCCGGATAACGCGAATGTTTTGTTGCCTGCGATTATCCGTGATGCTTATGGCATTGAAATTGAGGAATTACGAGGCATAGCGCTGAATGGGGCGCACAGAATTTTCATCAAGTTTGCTACGACAGCGGCATATGAGAGGATTGTGGACAGCTTCCAGGACAAACCGATGGTGATCAACGCTGGCCTGGAGGTACGCTTGAGAGATGTATCAAGATATTATACATATATTCGAGTCCGAAACGTGCCATTTGAAGTTTTGGATGGGGATATTCAAGCAGCGTTTCAACAATTTGGAGTGGTGCATACGGCTGTGATGGGCAAATGGACAGACGGAATTTACGCAGGATTACAGGAAGGGTCATATTCCCTCAAAATGACTCTCCGACGGCCTATACCTTCGTATGTTGTCCTTGATGATTTTAGGATTCAAGTATACGTCACATACGCTGGTCAACAACGCACCTGCAGACTATGTGGGGCGTATGATCATGTTGCAGCTGCTTGTGGGAGGAGGACAGACCGTCGTCAGGAAGAAGGAATGGATGACAAGGTGGTTGACAGGACAGAGAGTGTGGTGCAAGTACAACCAAGTGTGGGACAGAGTAAGCGGTGGAGTGATGAGGTGGACGAGACAGGTGTCACCTGTGAGACACTGCCTGAGGCTCGGTGTGAGACACTGCCTGAAGGCTCGGGTGTAGACACTGCCTGAAGGCTAGTGTGACACTGCAGCGCAAACCCGGAGGGGAGAATGCTTCTGTGGATGGGGAGATTTTGCAGGGGGACTTGCCCCATATTTTGCAAGATGCCCTCAGAGATTTTCTTGGCACACCTGGGGAAGAGTCCCCTTTAGAGCCTGGAGTTGGGCATGTGGAGTCTGTGGAGTTGCCTGGGGAAGGTGGGATTACATCACATGCCAGGGAATCTAACCTGGTGGTGCAGGATGTGGTGGCTGTGGTTCATAGGCAGGACGAACAGTTGGAAAATGTGGCTATGGATTACAGTAGTGATTCACGTAAAGGTCTGTGGGTGGGTCCGATGAGGACGTGATCACACCCGCGCAGAAAGTTTGTACAAAGTCATGGGTAGATGCTGCCCGCAAGGGTAAGGGTGGGGTGTCAGGAAGAGAAGGGCTTAAACGTGGTCAGGGTGTGAAGGCGAAGGAAGGAGGAGCGCCAAAAGTCCAGAGGTATCGAGGAAAACCCCCTATGTTATCTTCAGAAGTCTTACTATAAATGTTAACGGCCTTCGGGCCGAGGTGAAACGACGGTGGCTTGAGGTGACTATGCGACGTTTTCAGGTAGATATTTGTTTTATACAAGAACATAATTTCAGGTGTGCGAGGGAATTGTGTTTGAATGGGTACCGAGTGTATGCAGGTGATTCAGGGAAATTAAAGGGAGGGGCTGCTGTGGTCATGCGCGAGGTCAGTCCTTTTAAGTTATTAGCGTGGGAGACGGGTGAGGAGGGTAGGGTGGTGAGGGTGGACGGGGTGTGGGGTGACGTGCGCGTGAGTTATATAAGTTGTATATGCCGGCGGATCTCTGTAGGAGTACTAAGGAACGTTTCGAAAAGGATGTTTTGCTGTATCATTTGAGAGGACTGCCTGAGATAACCATTATAGGAGGAGACTGGAACTGTGTCATCCGGGGTAAGGATGTAGAGCCAGGGAGCGGGCTGTGTCCTGGGAGTGCTGAGGGAGGTATTAGGAGCAGCCGGGATGATGGATGTAGTTAGAGGAGGAGGATGGTGTGTGGAGCACACTTTCGTGAGGCGGGATATCAGGCGCGCCTAGATAGGATTTATGTAACTAAGGAGATACAGGTTGGTAGGGTAGAAGCTATGGACGTGGGATATTCTGATCATAGGGGTGTGTTGGAAGATATTAGCTGGGAAGGAATGATTAAAAGGTATGATAGCTACTGGAAATTAAATATAAGTTTACTGCAGGGAGTTGGTGAGGGGGAAAGTTTTGCTGCATGGTGGCAGGGGCAATGGAGAGGGTCAGAATGCGGGAGACTTACTGAGTTGGTGGGAAATGTGGGCTAAGCCGTGTATTAGGAAGTATTATACAAAAATGGGCAAAGAAGAGAATTGGGGGAAATTCGGATTACAGAGGTACTTGGAGGGTCAATTGGAGGATTGTTACAAAAGGGCGGGAATTCTAGGATGGATGAGATGGGTATTCTGAAAGAGCGTCTGAGAGAACTGCAGAATGAGCGATTTAATGCGACACGCGTGAGAGGAGGACTAGAGGAGGTCTTGTGGGGAGACAGGCCATCGGCCTGTGTTCTCCGTCGGTTTAAGAAGAGGCAGAGGGACACAACTATGATGATGTTGGAGGTGTGTCGGGAGTTGGGAGGGTATAGGGAAGGACAATTGCTCCGCACTACTGAGGGAATAAGTAACTATGCAGATCACTGGGTAAAGAGTACTTGCAGGAGGAAGAGGGAGGGGAGAGGGACAGGACAGTAGTAGGGGAGGGATTAGGTCTATTGTTAGTAAGGACCACAGGAAAGAAATGGAGGGAGAGATTAGTGAGGAAGAGGTATGGGAGGCAGTGCAGGGTTTGAGCAAAGGGAAGGCACCTGGATTGGATGGTCTCCTAATGATTTTATGTGCATAATTGGGAGCCCCTAAGGGATTGTTTAGTTAAAGTATCAATTGTATGAAGAATGGGAGGGTATTGGGTAGCATGCAGAACACTGGGGTTATAGTTTTGGTGAAGAAAAAAGAGGAATGTAGGACGATGAAGGATTATAGATTTATAACATTAATGTGTGCGGATTATAAGATCTTCGCAAAGGTACTGGGTAATAGGCTTAAGAAAGTGGTGGGAATGGTCTTACATAAGGGACAATGTGGAATCCCAGGTAGAAGCATGGGTGTGGGTCATGGTCAAATTAGGGATTTTATTGAGAGTGGTGAAGGAGGGGGTTGAGTATCGATTGGAGTGCTGCTTATGATAGTGTTGACAGGAGTATGTTGTATGATATCATGAGGAGGCAGGGTTTTGGGAATGAATTAGTAGGGTGGGTAGGACTCTGTATGCGAGAGCCAAGGTTCGGATACAGATAAATGGTAAAATTGAATGGAGGTGCCTATGGATAAGGGTTTAAGACAGGGCTGCCCCTTGTCCCAGGTATTGTTTGCTTGCATGCAAGACCCCTTTTATCGTTTAGTTTCAGGAGGAAGGGCTGAGGGGATAGAAGGGGATGTAGGGATTGTTGGATATGTGGATGATACTACTGTACTAGTGCGGGATGTAGAGGAGTTAGTGAATGTGGGGCGTTTTGTAGAGATTTTTGGGATGGCTACTGGGATGAAAGTAAACTATGCGAAATCTAAATTGTTGGAGGTAGGTAGGTGGGTAGGGAGGAGACTTGGTGAGGGCAGGGGGTGGGCAATAGTGGAACAGGTGAAGATATGTGGGGTGGTGTACCGGGCAGACCCGGTGGAGGCCAGGGCGGTTAATGCAGAGGTGGTAGTAAGGGAGGCTATTAAGCGTATGGGTGGATGGCAGCCTGGGGAAGTCACATTGCATCAGAGGGTGGTGATCGTTAATTCATTAGTGTTTAGTAAACTGTGGCATGTGGCGGCGGTGTTCCCCATTATTTTTGAGGATGTGAAGGAATTGCAGAGAAGGGCATTACGTTATATATGGGGTTATGGGAGGGCGTGGTTAAGTAAGGAAGTGGTAATGACGAGGGTACGTCAAGGAGGTTTGGGGCTCATCCCGTTAGCAAGGCGTCTGCAATGTGTTTACATTAAGCATCGATACCTCAGGGTGGGTGGGGTGCGTGGAGGAGAGTGGGATTGGTTATGGAGATGTCAGAAGGTGGTGGAAGGGAATGATCTGAGGGAGTGTGAAGGAATGTTGAGGCGAATCATGGTAGTTAAGAAGCCGAAGAGGATCACTGCAAGTCTCCTGGGCAGGGAAGGGGTGCATGGGGAGGTGCTGCATGGGGCAGCGATATACCCTGTGTATGATTGGATGGGTATATGGAAGGGATTAAGAAAGTTGTGGCTCAAACCCAGAGTACGTGAATTTGTGTATAGGTTTTTAATGGGGATCGTTGCATCGAAGGCAATTTTGTTCCGTATGGGGATAGGGGAGGGAGGGCAGTGTGATAGATGCGGGGAGGAGGATACTGCGTATCATGCGGTGTATTTTTGTCCTTTATTGAAAGTTGTGCGTGAATGGTTTGGGAAGGTGTTACGCAGGGTGGGGGGGAGAGGGCTTTCAACATTAGGGCCTTGAGCTTTGATGTGGGAGGGTGGGAGGGAGGTGAGACGGGCGGTTTGTACCTAGTGGCAGACTACTTGTATGGTCATGGGGAATGAGGGGGTGTCGGGGGAGTGTAGAGTCAAGGCTTTGGCTGCTGTGTTTTATAGGACAAAATGTAGAAATAGGGATCTTTATGGTCGGAGGTGGGATTCAGCTTTTTCTGTGGGTTATAGGGAGTTGGCGGTGGGTAGTTTACTAGAGCTGTGAGGGAGGGTTTAAAGGACTGGCCGGCGACAGGGAGGGGGGTATACATGGTGGGGAATGACGTATGATTGAAGGGAGGGGTGGGTGGGTGACGGTGGACTCAGCGGGCATATGACACATGACTGGAATGTGCGATGTGTGTGGTATGACGGGAGACGGGGTGGGAGGGAACCCCTATAGAGTAAAAGTGTCAGGGGTAACCATAGTGGTTTTTCCTCATAACCTACTGGACTGGTGATGTATAGTTATAGGTGTAGAAAGTTCCCTTTAAGCTGTGCTTATATAGGGTTCTTATTTTTTTCACATACTTGGGTATGAACCGTTTTCCAACATGTTGTATGTAACTTAAAGTTTCCTGAGATGGGTTTCTCATGTTCCATTTTGTGCCTTAATGTTGTGGAAGGCAGTTTTGGGTAGATTTTGTGTTGTAAACTGTCTACCTTTGTTAATTGTGTTTGTGTAAATATTAATTTGCTTATTGTGCAGGATGATCTATCCTTATATACATAATCTACTTTTTTGGAATGACATCATTCCTTTATCTGTGTTTTTATATTGTATAAAAAAGTTTTCAGTTTTGGAGATGAGTCATATGTTCTGTGCTATTACGTTATTATACACTGGTGAATATGTATGTTTTTGCTTCCTGTGTAACTTAATTATTGATGTTAATGATCAACAGTGTGTGTAGTTTTGTAGGGGTTGGCGCTGTTAGTATAATTATTATATTGTTACAATTGATGTGTTTATATTGTCTTCTAATTTTGTAATGTAATAAAGTTTCATTGGGTCGTTGTCTGTACTTTACAGACGTGTGAATAATAAGCACTTGGGGATGACTATATTTAGTATATTTTGTTATACTGTCATTTACGTCATTTAGTGGCTGTTTGTGATTTATGTCCTTCGGGATTATGTACATATGGTTATTATTTTTTCCTGTTCATGGATGGTAAGCATTGAGTGATAAGTTTTTCTGGTTTTCTGCATTGTTTTATGATTTGTATGTTTTCTTAAGTAGGGAAAATTTTGTTAACCTTTGTTGTTGTTTTGCCAAGCACAGTTAGTGCTTGTATTTTAAGTTATCACTCTGTCTTCTGTCTCCGTATTGTCATGTGTTTTGTAATTGTTTCTTTCAATAAAAAAAAAAAAATTCTCGCTCGAGAAAACTCAAAACTTAAAAAGGTAATAGAACAAATTCCTATCTCCCGCTGCATTACTGAGATACACATTTTTGAAATTAGTTTTACAATCGTATGTTCACTGCAGTGATGTTCAAAGCTGCGTTACCTTCATCTTAGCATTGGATAAATCTACAGATATTCAAGATGTCCCTCAGCTAGCTATATTTGTTCGCTAAGTTACAAACGATGGAAATGTAAAAGAATTCTTAGACCTGATAAGCTTTAAGGAAACCACAAAAATTATTGACTTCAAAAATGCACTTAAAGCTTTATTAAATGCTCAACTACCATTGCATAAAATTGTTAGCATTGCTAAAGACGGAGCACCAGCTTTGGTAGGCCAAAATACTGGCCTAGTTGGGCAATTAACACATGATCTCATCTGTCCTGAATGTCTCTTTATCCACTTGTGAGGGAAAAGTGGTATATAATTGTGAGGGAAAAGTGGTATATAATTGGGGTTTAAGGTGGTTGTTCTGTTCAGTCGGGATCATTCGATGGTTCCGCCCCCCGTGCTTCCATCTAGCGGGCCGAGGCAGTCCCCCTTCTCCGGTAGTAGTAACCTTTCCTGGTGTGGAGCGGAACTGGGAGAGTCACTTCACCTCCACTCTTCTCCTGATCAGCTCTGCTGCTGGCCTGGTCCGCTTGTACAGACGCTTTGAGTTAAAGAAGCAAGATATACATCTAAGCTGACTTATCTACTGATTATTCACCTGCATCTTACCGCGACCAAATGGCTTAGGAGTACCACAAACATCTACCCAGGATAACCTACCACCATCTCTTCAACCACCGGAGACCCGTCCTGGGCATTAGGATCTCCTATTAGACATCCTGCCAGAACCACAACAGCCTATTACTTTTTTATATATATTTTAAGTAAAACTCTGAAAAATCTTTGTTTATTTTCTACCCAAGAGTCTTTATTTTTTATTTGTTTATTTTTCCATTATTTTTTGTTCAGGTGGAAGGCGTTTTCCCTGACAATGGCGACCTTGCCAGGATTCGACTCTTGAGGCTACATCTTCCTGATGGTTCTACTGGTTCGTGAGTATAACATTTAAGATTGAAAAGGGTGAGTTGGTATCATTGAGGTGTCAAGTCATTACTGGTAGTCTGTTTGACTTACCTTTGTTTGGTTCTTGGGTTGGGTTTAGAAGTTTACTCATTTTTCTTGGACCTGGGGAACTTCCATAATAACCCCTCCTGGGTGAACCGTGTTTATTTATCTCAGTGAAGGCTAGTGAGCCCACTAGAGTTGCTTCCAAGTTGAAATATAATTTAATTTCTTCTTTGGGAAGGTTGAAAAGTGTGCAGACCAAGTCCCTCTTTTGGAAACAGTCGTTTCAGTTATAACTTGAGTTTGGTTTGTATAACATTTCTTACATTTCTTACATGGGATTTACAGGCCAGAATCTTGATAGTTATATTACATCTAAAATGGCTGTATAGAAGAGAAAAAGGAACAGGAAAGACTAGCTTTAGCCAAAAAGGAAGAACAGTAAAGACTAGCTTTAGCCAAAAAGGAAGAACATGAAAGACTAACTCTAGAAGAGAAAAGATTAGCTTTATTTTTAGTCTTTATTTTAGTCCTTATGAAAAGATGAAAAATAAATAAAATAAGATAAACAACTTCATTGAATATAAACAAATATCTTAAAATATAAAACAATTACTCATGAAATAGTTTTAATTGAAGCAAATGATGAAAAATTAAATGAATAAATAAATCAAATGAACAAGCCTAATGTGCACAGAAAGATCTTCCGAATCTGCCGATGTTATGGCAAGGCGCATAGGAATAACAGGAGTATAATGGGATGTTGGAGATAGCGTAATGAGGTCACAGGTGATCGTGACTATTTTGAAGTCCAGCACCAGACAGTTACAATGCTTATGAAGGTGCACAGCTAGCAGAGTAGGTATCAGTTAGCCGCCAGCAATAATAGTCAACCGGAAATCGGTAACATAGAATAAAGGACAAGGCAAGTTCCTCAATATGTTGCTGAGATAGTAGCTATGTCCTCGTGGTACAGAAAAACAGAGCTCTCAAGTAAGGCTGTTGACCTGCCCGTAAGTGGTGTAACAGCAGAGTTTCTCGTGACGATGCAGGAGTGTATATCCGAAGGTGAAGTAACAACATAGTTCCCAAGATGATGCCTTTGACAAGATCGTGGACCTGCACAGCAGAGTTCTCAAAGTAGTAGACGTGTAGACGTGTATTATAATTGATGGAATATGACTGGCAACAAATTTAGCCTTTATTGCCAATCGCCAACTAGATCCTGTACTCCCATTTGATTAAATTTAAACAGGCTCTGATATATTCGCTATCACCCCTATGTTCATTTTCTGACTAAGAGAAGGACCACCTCAGGACTATCTGTAAACGCTCAACCTTTGATAACAGTTATACTCAACATAACCTCAGGAGAGTTTTTTTTTTAAGATCCATTAATCCATTATAGTGGCTCGTTCACGGATAAGTACTGATCTGGGGAAGTGAGGGATATTCTTTTAATTTGTCTCCTGAGATGACATCATTGATGCTACAACTCTGCCTTAATTTTGTCGGTACAAACCATGGTGTTAAACTTGCAGTGATTATGAAAAAAGATGCATATGTACAGTTATGACCTTTATTTGAGGAAACATTTTGCGTAGACAGTCTGGGATGTGAAAGAACAGTGTAGCAACGAGTTCCATAGCATTCAGTATTCCAGTTGTCCAACCCAACTGTATTCCCCTCTTGCGTTTCGTTATCGTGTATGCTAAAACCAGGTGCTGGAAACGAGAGTTTTGCGAGAATAGTGTCAGGGGATCGTACGCCTGATACTCAAGTGCACAGTCAAAATGTTTTTCTTTTTTAACTCCTCACCAGTTATATACTTAATTCCCATTTACACTGATAACTTTTTGCCACTGTTCGCCGATGTGATACATCTTTGACGTGTGCCAAGCATTTCAGCTGAAAAAAAACGGTGTAGAATAGGTAAACCATAGTAATGAAATAGTAGTACCTGGACTGCTCGCCATCAGACGAAGCAGATTGTATCTTGGTAAAAAAGGTGGATTTCAGAAAAAACATAGACGACAAGGATCAGTGAGTAAGCTCCTGCTGTTCCTCATATACGTAAATTATCTGTCTGATGACGTCAGCTTACTATCATTAGTAAAACTACAACTGATGAAATATGAAAAGGTTCTAGAAAGATAGGCTGCAAACATGATCAGAAAAGAGAGTGTTTTAATTAAAAAAAAAAAGTTAGTGAGATTAGAAGAGGGAGTGACAATGACTAGAGGGATTGACGATGACTAGAGGGACTGACGATGACTAGAGGGACTGACGATGACTAGAGGGACTGACGATGACTAGAGGGACTGACGATGACTAGAGGGACTGACGATGACTAGAGGGACTGACGATGACTAGATACAAACTATAATCTGGTAGGAGAGAATCTGCAGACATGTGCCAGTGAGAGGTTCTTGATCTAAGGACATGAATCAGATCGAATGTGATTGCTTCTTATTCTCACAAGCTCTGTATGATCCCTATGGGTTTAGCGATGTCCAAAGAATGAACTAATATTGCAATGCAGACAGCGTGCAAGGAGAAGGACCCATTAGTAAGCATTGCATTGCACGAAGCATGTCATTAGAGTTAAGTATAAATATTATAACTTCAGAGTCATGTGCAAAAACTAGCTAACCACAAAATGCTAATAGAAACTTGGACAATGATTCATTTACGATTTTAAAAACATCTCGTCTTGAAGAATGACACCAACATGGAGAACCTACTTGACCAAAGTAATGAAGAAACAAGATAAGATTAAGTGGTTTGATAGAAGATTAGTAAAGAAAATAAAGACGAAGCACTTCGTGACGAAGACTTAAATCCCTCTTCTTAATAACGTTAAAAAATAGAACCTGCACAGTAATAAACATGTTTTATAGGTACATGCACCAAGACACCGGCATAGATAGAAATATGGAGTTACAAATTAGAAGACAAATTATTTTTATAAAACTTCAAAACTAAAGTTATAAACTTAAAATTACAAACATAAATGTATACATTCAATGGTACGTCCATGAAGTGTTACAATAGGTTTTTAATATAATATTTTTATACATCCAGACAGGTAAATAAATAAATTAATTTGTAAATATTAATATTATTCTTATAATCAAAACTGAGTACTAAACCCACCAGGGCCATACAGCGATGCAGGGTAGGGTGTGTGGACCGTGTAATGTGCGTGACCTGAAAGTAGTAAGGGTGGAGAGTATAACAGAGGTAGAGTTTGTAAGGTCGGTGATGTGTGCTAATGATTGTGTAATAAATCTGTTGCTGTCAAAAAGTCAAAGAGGAAGTCTGTGTCAAAGGTGGGGCCGTCAGCGAGGAGGGAAGATAAAGTAAGGTGGGACTGTCAGCGAGGAGGGAAGATAAAGTAAGGTGGGGCTGTCAGCGAGGAGGGAAGATAAAGTATGGTGGGGCTGTCAGCGAGGAGGGAAGATAAAGTATGGTGGGGCTGTCAGCGAGGAGGGAAGATAAAGTAAGGTGGGGCTGTCAGCGAGGAGGGAAGATAAAGTATGGTGGGGCTGTCAGCGAGGAGGGAAGATAAAGTATGGTGGGGCCGTCAGCGAGGAGGGAAGATAAAGTAAGGTGGGACCGTCAGCGAGGAGGGAAGATAAAGTATGGTGGGGCTGTCAGCAAGGAGGGAAGATAAAGTATGGTGGGGCCGTCAGCGAGGAGGGAAGATAAAGTAAGGTGGGGCTGTCAGCGAGGAGGGAAGATAAAGTAAGGTGGGGCTGTCAGCGAGGAGGGAAGATAAAGTAAGGTGGGGCTGTCAGCGAGGAGGGAAGATAAAGTAAGGTGGGACCGTCAGCGAGGAGGGAAGATAAAGTAAGGTGGGACCGTCAGCGAGGAGGGAAGATAAAGTAAGGTGGGACCGTCAGCGAGGAGGGAAGATAAAGTAAGGTGGGACCGTCAGCAGGAGGAAGATAAAGTAAGGTGGGGCCGTCACGAGGAGGGAAGATAAAGTAAGGTGGGACCGTCAGCGAGGAGGGAAGATAAAGTAAGGTGGGACCGTCAGCGAGGAGGGAAGATAAAGTAAGGTGGGACCGTCAGCGAGGAGGGAAGATAAAGTAAGGTGGGACCGTCAGTGAGGAGGGAAGATAAAGTAAGGTGGGACCGTCAGCGAGGAGGGAAGATAAAGTAAGGTGTTAGAGCAGGGACGATGTCGGAGGTAAATTCTACGTGATCACTGAGAGACAGGACAGTCCAATAGAAAATGGCAAACAGAAATTGGAACCTGGTAAATTGCAGAGTGGCACTGGGAGCTCTCCATGAGATACTCATGAGCGAGACGTGTGTGCCTGATGTGAAGAAGGGAAAGGGTAGTCTCCCAATCTCGACATCGATGATAAGAAGAAGTGCAGGAGCCTAAACTCAGCTTGATGTAATGTAATTTGTTATGAATGAACTCAGACCAACGTTGTTACGAGCAGTTGTGAAGGTAGCTACATAATACAGCAAAATACTCTGAGAATAGAGCACATCTATATGAAACTGGGAGGCCATGTACCACTGACCGCGCAGCAGAGTCTGCCTGCTCGTTCCCCTGAACATCAGCATGACCAGGGACACAGCAGAAAAAAATTTCTTTGTTTTTCTTAGATATGCTGAGCATTGTATACGAACTATAGGATGATGCGAATTAATTCTTTTAATAAGTTGGAAAGTACTAAAGGAGGCTGAGACTACCACAAAAGCTGATGTAGGCCTGGACGCAATACGAATAATTGCTATGAGAATTGCATACAGTTCAGCCGTTAAAATGCACAACACTGCCCGGGAACACTGTTGCAAAGCCGACACCGTCAGAGGATTTAGAACCATCAGCGTAAACTGCAACGGCATGAGCATGAGACCGGAAGCCGTTAAGAAAAAGGCAGTGAGAAGTAGCTGTAGGTATTTAGGTTACGCGCCCGACATCATGATGGATGAGATCAAATTTAGAGAGAGTTGCATGAAAAACCGAGGAAGATATCTGGTCGCCATAGTCTAGTCTCTATAAAATTAGAGCTGAATGCAGTCGAAGAAAAGTTCGACACTCCGCCTCTTTACCCACCCCCCCACGAGAGTTTTAAGGTGGTTCAGCCGGCTATGACAAGTTGCTTTCAGGGAGATAATGTAAGGTATCCAGGACAGCTGGAGATCAAGCAGGAGGCTCAGAAATATGACTATCACGTTCAGGAATACGTGAGCCATACTGGTACAATGAAGTATCAGGCACAATATAATGTCTGGTGAAAGTAACTTAGTGTGTTTTAACACAAGAAAATTTTAACCCGTAAGTAGTGGCCCAAAGGAAAACACGCTTGATAGTATTTGTAAATAAATCCAAGAAATATATCAGGATTGACAGTCACCATCACTCAGAATTAAGCAGTACAGTTCTAGCCCCACCACTGATAAACAGGTCTCAGTAACTTATGAGCAAGCATTGCTACTTACCCAATTTCCCAGAGTGAGGTTCCATGTAGCACTTGGTTAGTAAGTGTGATTAATGATTTAAAACATTTATTGAGGACGAAATGTTTTATTACCATCTTATACGTGTCTCTTTTTAATCTATTTAAAAAGTATGTTGAAAACTAATGCAGGGATTTAATGCAGTTTCTCAAGAATATTGACATCAGAGCAAGACGAAGTGGGATGATTCTGGAGAATATTTATGTAAGACAATAAGGAATTGCCCGGAAGTATACAGTGGAGGTCGACGTGAGGAGTGTTGCTTCTCTCTCAGCTCTGCACAACTTTATCTTTATCAACTAACTACAAGAATTTATCTTTCTTTTAATCAGTCGGTATTTGTTTCCCTATCTCACTTTTTGTTTATTTATGAATCTCTCTCTATCTCTCGCCAACGATTTCACTTGGTCAACTGACTTTATTTCATTGATGTCGTTATGGTATACGAATATGAATGAAGTTCATGAGACTGGAACAGCTAGAGTGCAGTTGCATTTTGCTTCCGTATAAATGTTTCATAGCTGTCAGCGAAGTGACGGCTATTGTGGTACCGTAACATTGGCCTTGTACATTAATATAAAACCGCTCACATGTCTCCGGTGTTAAAGGCTCTGCTGAAGTGATAGATCTGCACAGGTTGGGTCAGACTACTGCGCTAGCCAAGGACTCGAACCCATGTTGTACTGGCCCCCCTCATAGTGAGCGAGAACCACATGACACTTTAACCCACAGGACCACCAAATACTAGTAGGATGTGGTTTTTGCTCACAATGAGGCTGGCCAAAACAACATGGGTTCGAGTCCTTGGCTAGTCGCAGTGTTGTTATTGATCAATACCACTTGTTCGTGGGTACAATCGTATATATATATATATATTTTAACAAGTCGGCCGTCTCCCACCGAGGCAGGGTGAAACAAAAAGAGAGAAAATCCCCAAAAATAAAATACTTTCATCATCATTCAACACTTTCACCTCACTCATTCATAATCACTGTCTTTGCAGAGGCGCTCAGATACGACAGCTGAGAATAAGTCCCTCCCAACTTTCACTATCCAAGACTCCTCTTTTAAAGTGCAGGCATTGTACTTCCATTTCCAGGACTCAAGTCCAACTAAATCAATTAACTTGTTTTCCAGAATCCCTTCACAAAATATTACCATGCTCACACTCCAACAGCTCGTCAGGCCCAAAAACCATTCGTCTTCATTCATCTATCTAACACGCTCACACATGCTTGCTGGAAATCCAAACCCCTCTCCCACAAAACCTTCCTTACCCCCTCCCTCCAACCTTTTCGAGGACGACCCATACCCCGCCTTCCTTCTCCTACAGATTTATACGCTCTCCAAGTCATTCTACTTTAATCCATTCTCTCTAAATGACCGAACCACCTCAACAACCCCTCTTCAGCCCTCTGACAAATACTTTTAGTAACTCCACATCTCCTCCTAATTTCCACACTCCGAATTTTCTGCATAATATTTACAGCACACATTGCCCTTAGACAGGACATCTACACTGCCTCCAGCCGCCTCCTCGCTGCAGCATTTGCAACCCATGCTTCACACCCATATAAGAGTGTTGGTACCACTATACTTTCGTACATTCCCTTCTTTGCCTCCATGGATAACGTTTTTAGTCTCCACAGATACCTCAATGCACCACTCACCTTTTTTCCTTCATCAATTATATGGTTAACCTCATCCTTCATAAACCCATCCGCTGACACGTCAACTCCCAAATATCTGAAAACATTTACTTCTTCCATAATCCCTCTCTCCAATGTGATATCCAATTTTTCTTTATTTAAATAGTTTGATACCCTCATCTCCTTACTCTTATACTTTCAACTTTCTACCTTTACACACCCTCCCAAACATGTCCACTAACCTTTGCAACTTTAGAATCTCCCATAAGCACAGTATCATCAGAAAAAAAGTAACTGTGTCAACTCCCATTTTACATTTAATTCCCCATAATTTAATCCCACTCTTCTCCCCAACACCCTAGCATTTACTTCTTTTACAACCCCATCTATAAATATTTTAAACAACCATGGTGACATAACACATCCCTGTCTAAGACCTACTTTTACCGGGAAGTATTCTTCCTCTCTCCTACACACCCTAACCTGAGCCTCACTATCCTCATAAAAACTCTTTACAGCCTTCAGTAACTTACTACCTATTCCATGCACTTGCAACATTTACCACATTGCTCCCTATACCACTCTATCATATGCCTTTTCTAAATCCATAAATACTGTCCACATATATGCTTCAATGTAAACACTTGATCTATACAACCCCTACCCACTCTAAAGCCTCCATGCTCATCTGCAATCCTACTCTCTGTCTTACCTCTAATTCTTTCAATAATAACCCTACTGTACACTTTACCTGGCATACTCAGTAAACTTATTCCCCTATAATTCTTACAATCTCTTTTATCCCCCTTCCCTTTATATAAAGGAACTATACATGCTCTCTGCCAATCCCTAGGTACCTTCCCCTCTTTCATACATTTATTAAACAAAAATACCAACCCTCCAACACTATATCCTCCCCTGCTTTTAACATTTCTGTCATGATCATGTCAGTTCCTGCTGCTTTACCCCCTTTCATTCTACATAATGCCTCACGCACCTCCCCCACACTCACATCCTGCTCTTTTTCACTCCTAAAAGATGTTTTACCTCCCTGGCCAGTGCAAGAAATTACTGCCTCCCTTTTTTCATCGACATTTAAAAGTTCCTCAATATATTCCCGCCATCTACCAAATACCTCCAGCTCCCCATCTACTAACTCCCCTACTCTGTTTTTAACTGACAAATCCATTCGTTCCCTAGGCTTTCTTGTTTATCTCACTCCAAAAAAATTTCTTGTTTTCAGCAAAATTTCTTGACAGTGCCTCTCCCACTCTTTCATCTGCTCTCCTTTTGCACTCTCTCATCACTCTCTTCACCTTTCTTTTACTCTCCATATACTCTGCTCTTCTATTAACACTTCTGTTTTATAAAAACCTCTCATAAGCTACCTTTTTCTCTTGAATCACACCCTTTACTTCTTCATTCCACCACTCCTTTTTCCTCCTGCACCCACCCTCCTATAGCCACAAACGTCTGCCCCACATTCTAATACTGCATTTTTAAAAGTATCCCAATCCTCTTAAACCCCTCCCCCCTCACTACTCATACTTGCACTAGCCCACCTTTCCGCCAATAGTTGCTTATATTTCACCCTAACATATATATATATATATATATATATATATATATATATATATATATATATATATATATATATATATATATATATATAGAAAACCACTATGAAATGAGGATCAGGCGCTCGTGATAATGTGAGTAGTCACGCCTGAATTCCTCTATTTTTCATAGTGTGTCTTGCATATTTGATATCACCTGTTTACTGTGATCTTTTTATATATATATATATATATATATATATATATATATATATATATATATATATATATATATATATATATATATATATATATATATCTGATGCCTCAAGTGCACGTGTGAAAATTGATCATATTTCTGCACATTTTTTTACTTCCACAATACCCAAAGTTACCCTGGCAACAACATTCTAAACATTGTCTCCTTACGTGTCACTTAAAAAGCGTTATTAAAACAATTAACTTTATTAAACTTATCTCAACACTAAGCTACAACCAAAACTGCGAGAAACCAACCTGCAGTTTAGTACAATTCTTAATGGAACTATATTATGCCGAACGCAATTCTGCACAAAGACGATTATAGATAAAAAAAACAAGATGAAAATAGAGTTTCTCATTTTCTTTCAGTAATGTACAATCTTGACCCAAATACAACAGATATCAATTCAGGTTTATCATAAATCCTCTATCAATATAAACTCTGTAATATTAGCATTGTGGATTCCTCGTTCACTCTTAAATATGGATGGAAACTACAAAAACTATCTGCATTCATTGCTGAGTTACATGGGATTTAGAAACACAATGTTGACAAATAAACAATTTTTTGCAACTAGAAAAGAAACTTTAAAGTGTATGTCTCATACTCAAACATGATCACTATTTCAGAGGATATGTTATGTCCATATAAAAGATACCAGTACACTAAAGGATACTACACAATGAAGCAGTTTGTGAAAAGGCCAAGGAAACGCGCAATACAAAACGTTGCACATGATTTTCACTCCTGTAAATAGTCCTTATTAAAATTGGAAAGTAATATTGTTTGCAATATATTTGACAAACGGAAAATTGCATATTCATCAACACACAATGGACATATAAAAACAAAGAGCTGGGAAGTGTGGAAAGTACAAGACACAAAATTAGACTATTAAACTCAGGAATGACCTGATTAAGGTCACAACCACAGGTACAGAACAGTTATTAAAGAATATATGCTTTTGTTGCCAAGTTATGATAGCAATGTTTGCGATTCCTTCGTTGTAGATATAACTGTGCAAAAACAATTTTGAAACCCGAGTTTGCTACCTTTAAAATCAGATTTCTTAGAAAGAGTAACAAAACTGAGCAGTATGAAAAACAAAAACAATAAAAGCCATTCCAAAATTGAGGATGAAGCGACATAGACATTTACACAACACTTCCAGCAAGCGCCACTTACAAATTTATATCTTTGCCATTACAAGGTGTATTACAGTCTGAGTCACAGTGACAGACCTGTATGCAGGGCCTATTACAAATGTTATTATTTGACCTCCTCTGTGAAGTGTTATCACATCTATTGTAAACTGAGATACTTTTATCGATAAAACACACAAATAACGTCCAGAAAGTTTAAATCTAAAAAATCTACAAACTAATTAAAAATTATTTATTGGTCTAAGGAAATACATAACCAAAGTAAATTGAACAAATCAACAATGCTTTTAGGAGTTAAAAACACAGTGCTCTATCTCACTTCTAAAATAATTAGACATTAATGTGTATTTACAAGTTACCTTATTGAGTGTATTGACTTAACTATTTGTCCATTTGCTTGCGAACTTTCATGATACGTGTATTATATATAAACATTAGTTACACATTATTAAAACATCCATTACATCCTAAACAACCTATCCAAGATAGATACAAACTCGTGGAACAGTAGTCAAAACATTGGTCAACGAGAGCAAACATGAAACAGAAAGGGAGACCACCAAACACAGTATGGTAAACACATACGTTCCAATAACACAACAAAGTTCCAATTACAATCCTGGGAAGCGCAATTACCCTCAAAATACAAATAAAAATTGTCAGTTATATTGAATAAAAACATACAGCAAATTAAAAAGCTATATTTAAATGTTTATGCGATATACGCACAAAATACATAGAATGATATATAAAATAATTAAAAAAATTGAAAGAAATGTTATTTTTCACAAACTGGAGAGAAATTGAAGAAAATTAAAAGAACATGAATTAAAGAAAATAGGGAAACATAATGTTAAAACAACATACATTATACACAGTACCCACTCAAATTTTATTATTTTTTTATCATGAATATTACATAAATAATAACAAGTATTTCGGCAGCTGCCGATATGAAGGCAATTAGAATAGTTCAGAGTTCGGTATTAGCTTATTAAGCAGTTAATTTTCGTCACTGAAATGACCAAATAAGAAAATAAGAAAATCCATCCTCATTAAAGTTAAAAACTGTTAAAATCGCACTTTTTACTTTTAGTTTCAAGTTTAAATTTCATTTTAAATTCTCTATGAACATATAACAAATTATATTTTATTATTAAAGAAATCCAATTTGTCACAATTTAAAAAATAGCAAATTGGAATCCACAGACCCTATAATTATTGTTAACATATTTTAAATTATGATATTCCACTGATTATGGGTTAAAGACTACCGGAAGAGGTATTCTCTAGTTATTACATGAGAAAAAATGTATAATAAAATAGGCAAAGATAAATTACACAGCCAGGAAGTGAACTCCAAGCGATGTTTTAGTAATGACCAACAATGGTGAAAGAAATTCTCCAGTAACTGAAATGATTCCAGCGAATTCATGATTTTTAAAAATTTCACTAAAACTTGTATGCATCATCAATATATTTTGAGACATAAGCAGTATAATGTGATCCTTTATTGACAACGTTTCGCCCACGCAGCAAATTATACGTTGGCGAAACATCCACAGACCTACAAACACGCATTTCAGAACACCAGTACGCAGGCAGATCTGACGACTCAAGAAATGCCTGTGTTCAACACCGAAATTTACACAACCATTTAATAAACTACAGAAACGCAAGACTCATCGCCAGAGAAGACAACACGCAATACCGAAGAATCCTAGAATCATCACTCATCTGTATATCCAACAACTTCAACCAGAACAACGGCTTCTACAACATAGCTGAACCTATTGCCAAGAAACTTCTTCAACGCTATCCCACCTAGAACTCAAGAATGGTACACTGCAGGTCCTTTAAGTCACACAATGTTTTTAACTATCACACTACTTTTAAGACTCACATGCAGCTTTCTCCACCTGACCCAGCATTCTCCACCTGACTGTACCCTATATATATCTCCATGTTGCTCATTTTCCAGGTAGATCTGTCTGTGACTCGATAAAGCCCACTGCGTGGGCGAAACGTTGTCAATAAAGGATCACATTATACTGCTTATGTGTTTATTTTTCCATTGTGTCGGTATTTTATACCATTTATTTCCAATATATTTTGAGGCTGATCTGATGAAGCATTCCTTTGGTCTTGAAAATAAATCAGTATCACTGTTTATTAAAAAAACAGATAAATTGATTCGAGCTGAAGAGTGTTTCTGCAGTTATGGCATGGATTCTGATGATTCCAATTACTTTAACTGTTTTACCGTATTGAGAAATTTGCCGGAACACAAAAAATGCTTAATACGTATTATTCTTCTCATAAGATGCATAGTCAATTATATATTCAAATAGTTGAAAAGAGGCAAACATAAATTTATTTAATCTGATATAAAGGAATAAAAGTTTCATATATAATTGTCAATTCTTCACCAAAGCTGAGTGCTTTGGAAGTTATTGAAGAGATTCCAGAATACTGAGCAAGAGTCCATTAATTCTGGTCAAGAGGCAGCAATTGTTCCAAGAGTTTGGTATACGTTACCCTAGACAATCATAGCGTTAATTAAGAGCGAAAAAAAAACTTAAAAAAATCGGTAAAGAAAATGAAAAAACAAACAAGCAATTGCTTAAAGATCTTCCTTCAGGAGGACCTTTAAGAAGGTCCGATAAAATTATGCCAGTATTCCATAACCACGGTCCCCAGCGCCTCAATACACGCTTCTGGAATTGTTCAGATCGCGACATTAAGTTGATGATGCAGCTAAATCTTGGCATTAAAGATCTGAAGGGAATCAGAAGATATTAGGACACTAATATCCAAATTTCTTTAATGCTAATGGTAATTTACACGAATTTAATTCATCCACATTTAATTTATATCTTTCAAAGAGACCAAAAAGAGCAACATCATATAATACAAAAGTAGGTTAAGTTTGAAGCCGCTCGGAAGTTTCACTATTAAAGGATGTAAGATAATCAGTTGCCTCACTCAGAAATTATTACATGAAAGCTATTATTTAAATTTGTATTTTCCAAAAAAGCAAATTGGGATCAACAGTGGCCAGATTATATAAAGATAGGTAGTCAGAATGGTGATTTTGATTACTGAGACATCACACGAGTGAATCAATACTGAATTTCGAACAAGTTGTGATGGAGAAGCCAATAATTCTTGATTTCAAACATAACATTTGAATGTGCTGGTGAATACTCAGAAATGATGAAAATTATTAGGGTAATATGAAGGTACAAGCAATATTATTTGATCTACAAAGTTGGAAAACTATTGATCAAGCATAATGAGCTTACCATCTTATGATCATGAGATTTAATTTTCTACAATTTACAAGAGATTTAATTTACAATAATAGATATATTACAGTTCAAACTGATTAGCTGAGACATAAATACTGAAGATGTTCATGGAGAATTTACATATTTACTCGACTTTGGAAGGGTAGGGGTGAATGCGGCAAATACTTTCTAACATAAATCACAGAACAGTTACTTGACCTTCTACTTAAAGGGAGGTACTCAAACTCGTAGTCTGCATTCTTGCAAACAGATGACATCAATATTTTTGATTGCACCAACATTATGCAAGTCAGGCAGCCACTTACTGACTGCAGAAATGTTCCATGAACATCTTCAGTATTTATGTCTCAGCTAATCAGTTTCAACCTGATGCATTACCAGATCACATCGATAGTGAACCTACCCTTATTCTTGGGACTTTATACTAGACATAAGAATATTGGAAGGTCTATAGCAGATACGAGTGGAACTTAGTTTGTCAAATTTCGAAATGAGCATAATAATGCAAGAATTGTTGGCACTATTGAGCCTGCTCATGCATACAGTAGCATATTAGATCAGTGCCTACGATGCACGACTCTGCTTTAGTTGATGATCTTCTGTCTAATCATTTTTCAAGACTCACAAACTGTCAATCTTTTTCATTTTTACAGCAATCAAGAAACTAAATACAGAAGGGTAAATAACCTCATATTTAACCCAGAACATAAATACAACTTCATTAACTGCTTTGATCTATGGTATAAGAATTACGAGCCCACTGACACAGAAAAAATTAAGGATGATTTAGGAGGCACTACTAATAGCTTCCTCACAGAACAAGATAATAGGAAAAGAGGACATCAGTCTTCCTTTGCAAATGACAACAAACACTATAATGAACCATGTTATGCAGGTTTCTGCATTGCTTTGTAATATGTATAATGGAGAAGTGTGCCATGTGAGGGAAAAGTAGAGTCTAATTATGGGTTAAGGTTGTTAGTCTGCCGGCGGTCATTTACGGGTTCAGCCGGTGCTTCCCTCTTGCGGGCAGAAACAGCACCCCCCTTTTCTGGTGGTAGTTACCTTACCTGGTGAACAGCAAGACTGTGGAGAGTCACTACACCTCCACACTTCTCCTGAACAGGTAAGGTGCTCTACCAGGGGTATTTTTTTTTTTTTGTGGTTGATTTAAGGTTACCAGTAATTTCTTCCATCTTAAAGTAAACATGTTATCCTTTTTCTGTCTTACGTGTTATGTTTACTTACTTGTGGTAACTATTCGTTATTTTCTCTTTATCAGCTCTGCTGCTGGCCTGGTCAGCTGGTACAGACGCCAGTTTTGAAGGAGCTAGATGTACGTCTCTGACTTGGTTTTGTCTATTCTTCCGCTTCTAAATCTTACGTACCTCGACCAAGTGTCATACGAGAATTCTTAACTACCCAGTATAACCATTCAACATCTCGTCTACATCAGACTCAACCTGGGCCTTATATTCTCCTACTCTCCATCCTGCCAGAACCACAACGGCCTATATTTTTTTATATATTTTATTAAAAACTTAAAATTCTTAGTTTATTTCCTACCCGAGAGTCATTATTTGTTTTTATTATTTTTTCCATTATATTTTGTTCAGGTGGAAGGCGTTTCCCTGACAATGGCGACCTTGCCAGGATACGACTCTTGAGGCTACATCTTTCTGATGGTTCTACTGGTTCGTGAGTATAACATTTAAGATTGAAAAGGGTGAGTTCGTATCTTTGAGGTGTCAAGTCATTACTGGTAGTCTCTTTGACTTACAGTTGTTTGGTTCTTGGGTTGGGTTTAGAAGTTTACTCATTTTTGTTGGACCTGAGGAACTTCCATAATAATCCCTCCTGGGTGAACCGTGTTCATTTATCTTAGTGAAGGCTTTTGAGCCCACTAGAGTTTCTTCCAAGTTGGAAATAGTATTTCATTTTCTTCTTTGGGAAGGTTTAGAAAGTGTGCGGACGAGGTCCCTCTTTTGAAACATTCGTTTCAGTTGTTAATTTAAGATCGACTTGTTTGGTTTGTATTTTATTTTCTTACTATGGATTCGTTAGATTTCTGGTTAAGGGCTGGAAAAGACATGGGATTTACAGGCCAGAATCTTGATAGTTATATTACATCTAAATTGGCTTTAGCCAAACAGGAAGAAGAAAAAAAGAAACAGGAAGAAGAGAAAAAGGAACAGGAAAGACTAGCTCGGGAAGAGAAAAAGGAAAAGAAAAGACTAGCTCGAGAAGAGAAAAAGGAACAGGAAAGACTAGTTCGAGAGAATGAAAGGATTGCTCGTGAGGACAAAAGAGAACAGGAAAGGGTTGCTAGAGAAGACAGAGTTCAGGCAAGTGAAGTGGCCTTCAAGATGAAGGAGATTGAAGAAAAGGCAAAGCAGAGGGAGTTAGAACAGTTAATGTTGGAATTGGAAGCCAAGAAGGTAGAGCTATCTAAGCATAAAATAGATGAAGGGGTACTAGAATACCCTACCCACGAATCTAATATTAGGATGCCTCAAATTCCACCTTTCACAGAGCAGGATGACATCGCGGCATATATCACCAGATTCGAGAACACTGCCACACTCTGTGAGTGGCCCTCAGATTCTTCGACTACAAGGCTTGGATTACTTCTATCAGGTACAGCTTTAAACGTATATTCCACCTTACCAGGTGACGTAATCACTGATTATCCTCTACTTAAGAAAGCTATCTTACAGGCTTTCAAGAAGACCACCCATCATTACAGGTCTGAGTTTCGGCACACTAAAATATCCCCCAATCAGAATTATATGCAGTATCTGACAACACTTTTCAGATTGTTGGATTGATAGTGCCGAAGTTGATCATGACTTTGAATCATTACGCGACCTGATGGTAAGAGACCAATTTCTCTCTTCTGTTAACTCTGACTTACGTATCT